>QLOI01004037.1:26818-37770 GCA_003313605.1 Tuber umbilicatum | reverse complement strand
CCACTCTCAGAAACACACACCCCCTCCCTACTGTGTAACAAACAACCCAACCAGTCACCTTTCCTTTAATCACAACTCGCGAGTCCACATACCCCCTCGATACTGTATTAGTTTCGAAATACCACGTTCGAGCAACCACAGCACCAACCCGCCCGCAAAAATACGATCCCCCTAACGACCCAACACCAAACTGATTTCCCCAGACCCTCGCTTAAGCGAGCCCCAGTGGTAGGTTTCCGAATGCCTGGACCGTATGTACGAGACAGCCCCACAGCGCGGGTGGGGATTTCCTTCTACTGTATGGCCTTCGGGTGGGGTATCCGCATTGTAGTCGTTCGTTTACGAAAGTGGTACCCCACAGGGGGGCAAAAACTGTAGTACAACGCTACGTACTGTACAATTGTACTGTACTGTACTCGAGTCGGAATAGTGGAAGGGGAAGCAAGCCTAGTGATACAACCGGCTAACAAAGTGAGCGCCACTCTTTTGGCCTAGCGATGCGCAGGACCCTGGCATTGGTGGAATCGCACCCGATTAGATGGGATCTCCGGTGTCGTCTGTTGGACGGTGGAAGGAGTTGATTTCTACTACTTTTACTGCTTTTAGATTGGGAGGCAGAGTGTTACCACTTGCCTTGCTGCTTCCCTAATCAATTATTACCTGTCGTAAAATGGAGATATTTTGAGAGTCGAATGTGTAGAGAAAGGTAGAAAAGATAATTCAATAAGGTGCACGAAAACGAAATTCGCTCAATGATCGATATACCCCAGAAAACTTCTTGAATTGCCCTCTATCCACCAAGATGCCGAACATCTCTCTTACTCTTATACTAAGTATATCATGATCCAATAATGATCACTCCTTCCCAAACCATCATACGGCACTGAGTCTGATCAGCTTCCACAGTACTACATCATGCTGCTCGTTTCAAACCGCCTCCTTCGGCCCCTTCTTCCATTGACTATCTCCACGTCACTTCCTTCCTTATCAGGAAGCAACCTGCGTACGCACTCACGCATACTTACAACATTACCGCAGCGGTGTACAGTGCACATTTGTAGTAGCGGGAGTACCGTTTACCCACAAGGAAGGTGACGAAAGGTAACCTGGAGCAAGTATCCACGTCTAAAAGGTATTGAGAACCACCAAATGCTCCACACAATCCCAAACTCC
This sequence comes from Tuber umbilicatum, assembly GCA_003313605.1. Lineage (NCBI taxonomy): Eukaryota > Fungi > Ascomycota > Pezizomycetes > Pezizales > Tuberaceae > Tuber > Tuber umbilicatum. The sequence goes on along the minus strand of QLOI01004037.1, from coordinate 36,597 downwards.
CAAATCTCAAAAAAAAAAAATGCACTTTCCAATCCCCCTTCTATTCCTCCTCCTCTCCACCTCCTTCACCACCTCCCTTCCCCTCCCCACCGCGGCCCTCAAACCCAGAGACTATCCAACAACAATCACAAAAATCAATACCATAATAGACGACCTCTCGGCGCTCCAAGCTAAAGTAGCAGCATTCACCGGTACCCACGAGGGCGCACAATCCATCGGCGCCGCTGCCGGAAAACTTGACAGCGACCTTGGTCTTGCCACGGGAGAAATCGGCACTTCATCATACTCGGTTTCTGAAAGCGCTGTATTGAGAGTGCTGATAGAGCCATTGGGGGCTACGCACACCAATGGGCTGGCGGCGTTAAGTGCTAAGGTATACATCTTTTTTCTTTCTTCTCGGTCCTTGGCGGGGGGCGGGGGGTGTTGACCTGGGATAGGCACCGATGTTCGCCGCCCTGGGAGTAACACCGCAGGTAGGGGGCCAGTTACTCCAGCTATCCCTCGACAACGACAATCTCTGGACGACGTTAGTAGAAAAGCTCGCGCCCGGAGACCAGGACGCGGTAGAGGCTGTCGGGGATCAGACAAGAGTGGCATATCAGGATGCTCTCGCCGTGTTCTGAACCGGGTGTGTGGGGTTAGGTCATAGCGAATGTATGTATGAAGTATGTAGGTGTTATGGGAGGGTTACTTGCTCTCTTGCAAGATCCTTTGTGCAGTACCGGTACGCTATCAGTAAGCGAGTCTTTGAGACATTGGTGGGGGAGGAGGTTGAGTCTCGAGTGACTGTACGTGATCCGCGCAACTCCGGGCAAGTTGATAAGAAAATGTTCGAAGGCGAACATGCGTGGGTGCGGTAGAATGCAGTAGAATGTCTAAGCCTTGTCAAGAGGCTTGCAGAAAATGCTTGGGCATGATGTTATAGATGGAAAGTGGAAGGGGGGGTTCTTAACCGTTCGTCTTTTACTATCGGAGATTGCGGACAGCTCTCGCATCACTACCCTCCCCTACTGTTAGAAGGTTATGGGAAAGCAGGCCCCCGTAGCGAACAGGAGGCAGTCTTGGGATCCTTTCAATTTTAATATAATTGCCTGTCTTTTCCTGATGTTTTTAGTGAAGGAGCAAAAGAAGTTACAAGAAACCATAACCATTACCGGTATTATTCTCTTACTCGAACAGATCACCCCACCTCCTCCACGTCGGTCCGCTGTGCATACTTGGCAATTCATCAAGTATTCGGATGCTCAGGCGCCAAGATGAAATATTTGAGTATATCTCGGCGCCAAGGCATCCGAATACTTTATGAATCGTCGGCACTTAACTTATAAGATAGACCACACACCATACTTCCGTATTCACTCGCCGATCTACCGTGGATTACAATGTTCAACCCCTTTACAGAATCCAATGTAGGTTTAGTCAAGTTCTCATGATGTCACAAGGTTTCCCAATTAAGAAACGACAGCTCCCAGTGAACCATTGCCAACCAGTGAACATCCAACTTTAAATTCATTTACTCGTCCCGTTAGAAGTAAAAATTAGATAAACATGTAACGTGAACTCCCATATCCCGTAATCGAGTCATTAAACACTATCATTTAGAATTTCTCCCCCCCCATTTTCCCATCTTATTCCGTGATATCATCTACCAGATTCGGAAGCCCTGCAGTCGTGATATTCGAAGGCTGGTTCATAAACAGGCTCAGTTTACTAAGGGGTAGGTTAGCTTAAGGTATCCAGGTCTGGCATCGGGGAATTGTTATACTGTACTTACTTTAATGCTCCACAATACTCGTGAACGTTACCCGAGCAGGGTACAATACATTCTTCACCGGACAGCTTTGAGGCAGAGGATGCTAGGGTAGCCCCACAGTGGCACTGTCGCGAAATGGTTAGCCAAAGTATTTCGCACGGATACGGGCCGTATTTCATACCTGTGAACCAAATTCGAGACCTGCATATGTGCTGTTTCTTTCTCTGCATGCACCTACGCAGAGCTCAACTGTCATTCCGGTGTTGTTGGCAAAGGAGAAGCCGGAAAGAGCATCGTCCGTGTAACATCCTTGGCCAATGTATCTGTCATGTCGCAATATCAATATCTGTATCCATAGAGGTAATTGGGGGGTAGAACTTACGTCTCAACAGCGGCAACGTGGGCAACCACCGGAGGTTTCGTCAAGGTATAGTTGTAGACGCTGAGTCTGTCAGATCCACCACAGGTCTCAGATGAGTTACCAGAACAAGCGGTATTGCATCCCGTGAAACCTAATGTCGAGTGACTTTGCAGGGCCGTTCCGCAATAACATCTATAAAATGTTAGACCCAATCATCCCACATTGGACGCCAGTGTACTTACTCGTTACCAGCTTCAAGTCCAGAAAGAGTGAGATTCCGTTCAATACAGAACGCCTGACACTTGGCCACCGTCATACTTCCGGAAGTCAACCGGCCGCCATTAAGAGCACGAGGGTCGGTTTCGCTAAAAGACGTCAGTATACACCTATTACCAGGAAAAAATTCGAGTATTAGGTACGTACTTTGCGCATCCTATATATGACCACGCTGTCGGTGTCGCAGAAGTGGTATTACTTGTTGATATCGACGTGGAAGACGAAGAAGCTCCCGTCGCACTCACGGATGAATTCGATGAAGTCGAGGAACTCCCAGTAGCACTTACGGACAAAGTTGAGCTTCCTATAGAAGTGGAACTTGAGCTAGATGTACTTGAAGTGGGGCCCGATCCTGAAGAAGTGGGTGAGCTAGTGGATGTAGCATTTGAATCGCTTGATATCAGAGCTGCCCCAGCAACTCCCACGAGAGCACCCGACGGGCTAGTAGAACTTGAGGTAGAGCTAGAACTCGTCTCGTTCTTCCTTTCGTAAACCGTCAATCTGCTCCCACCACCACAACTATACCAATGTCAACACCAATCTTCTCCCCGGAGCTCACTCAAGGGAAGAACTTACTAATTGAACACATATCCCATACAGGTCAAACTACATTGAGTGCTTGGCGCAACAATTGCACCGGTGTTAAAGGTGTTGCCACAGTAACATTCCCGACGGTACTCAAGCCCAGCGTATCTAAATCCTGCACAAGCCTGAAGGCATTTGGGTACAGTCATGTCATCCGCTGCTAGCGATTTGCCGCTAAGAGCACGTCCAGTTGTCGCCTCGGTATAACACGCGAGGTATGTGTAATTTGAATTTCCGGGATTGATAGTTGGCCCGGTTGGTGTTGGAGTCGCAGACGTTGAAGTTGTAGTTGAGGTTGCAGTGGCGCTACCGGACCCGGAAGTACTCGTACTTGAGGTAGAGCTGGTAGAGCTCGTGACAGACAAAGACGAAGAAGAGTTCAAGTCTTTTTTCTTGTACAAGGACAATCTATTGCCAGCTCCACAGTATTCCAGTGCATTACCAGCACACTTCATCCGACATTCCGTAGGAGGAGCGGAGACCGCGCCGGTTGCGAGTGTATTTCCGCACCAACATTCGCTATTCAAGGAAATATTAGCGCACTAATCACCCCGAGCGGATGGAATACATGCCTGCCATATTCCAGCCCAGCCCATGTGTAAGCGCTGCAAATTCCCAAACACTTGTTAACTGTCATATCACTAGCGCCAGTCAAAACACTCAATGCCCTCCCAGTAGGTGGCTCTGTATAGCACCCTGCAAAGCTATAGTTAGCATTACCGGGGTTGTCTATCGGACCAGTTGGGCTCGGAGATGCTGAAGATGAGGTGCTTGTGGTAGTGGTTACACTAGAGCTACTAGAACTGGTGCTACTAGAACTGGTGCTCGACGTCGTCGTAGAGTTCGTTGCTGTAGTAACCACTGCCTTTTTCTTGTACAAGCTCAGCCGGCTCCCAGCTCCACAATACTCGAGCGGATTTCCTAAAAAAAATATAACCCTCAATGAGAAACCACCGAACCATATGAGGAATAGTGAACAAGCATACCTTTACAAGTCATTCGACACTGTGAAATATCAGTCAAAACCGCCCCCCCCGCAAGTGTATTCCCACACCAACACTCCCTTCCGTACTCAAGACCAGCGTACTCGTAAGCACTACATATACCAAGGCAAGTGTTAACATTCATAGTATCAGAAGCAGTCAACAGAGTTAAAGCTCTCCCTGCCGGTGGCTCGGTATAACATCCGACGAGGCCATAGCCCGTGTTGCCTGGATTATCAACCGGACCTGTCGGAGTAGGAGATCCAGATGAAGAGGTACTAGTGGTAGTGGTAGTCGAGCCGGTACTTCCCGAACCAGTACTCGAACCCGTAGTGCTTGAACTCGTAGTCGATGTGGTTGTCGTTCCCGCCTTCTTTTTCGTATATAAACTCAATCTACCTCCAGCTCCACAGTATTCAAATTCATTCCCTAAATTGCCAACTCCGAGTGAGAAAGTATGCATCTAAAACGGAGACAAGAGAAACTCGTACCTTGGCAAAGCATTCTACATTGCGTAACGTCTGTGGTCACAGAGCCTGCTGCTAGTGTATTGCCACACCAACACTCCCTAAAAACAATTTAGTAATTTTCAACCTTGCGTTTCATCCAGATACATACCTTCCATACTCGAGACCGGCGTACTCATAAGCGTTGCAGATACCAAGACAGGTATTAACAGTCATTGTGTCGGATGCGGTAAGCACTGACAATGCCCTACCATTAGTAGCCTCTGTGTAGCAGCCCGCAAAACTAAAGTTGGAGTTTCCGGGGTTATCAATTGGGCCACCCGTGGGGGTGGGCGTCGGTGAGCCAGTCGGACTTCCAGTGGGTGTAGTCGAAGAAGACACAGGACCTCCGGGATCGTACCGATCTGAATCCGCGTATAAACTGATAAACGAGCCACCGCCAAAGTAACCATTGCCTCCACAGATCTGAGTACCGTTTCTATACAAGAATTTAGAAACTACCCAAGAGCGAAGTAGAGTTAACCCTTACCCTGAGCAGTCAAAATTGCATTCTTCCTCGCCAACCTTTTGAATAGGGATTTTATTGCCACACCAACACTCACGGTGGTATTGAGTCCCCGCAAAAATAAAATTCTGGCTAGCCCCAGCGCATCCGCTCATGCATCTTCCGTTCTCGTTGTTATCTGCGCCATAGAGCTGGTTTGAAAGCTGCCGTCCAGGATTATTCTCTTTGAAGCAGCCAATATACCTGTATCTCCCTTGTGAATTTGCCTTCAGCGGCCCAAGCTGTTCTGCAACAGCATCACAGGCAAATACAATATCCTGTTTCCCCATAGTGGGGTCATTGGTATTCATAGTCCAAGTCGAGTTGGCGACGTATGCATCCACATTAACCGGAGACTTGGGAACAGAACAGAAAAGTTGAGCGGTGGCTGACTGGCCTGCGGCAAGCTCTGTCCCTTCACCCAAATCAATTCCATTTTTTGCGCTAAGTTTAAAAGCGTCAGCGTGCCTTAATCGTCAAATAATCTCGACAGGGCAATATTACCCAACGACTTTGCCAGCACCAATAGGCGGCTTAGAGACCGTAACATGCAGTACACTCGCGTTCCTATACTTTGTCAGTATCTTCCACAATTTGTGAAAAGAAAAAAATGCATAATATACTAACGCATTGCCGGAGTTGGTAAGCCTCATCCTCAGAGTTCGGGTAGTCTGCTGGAAAACAGCGCCGAAGCTGAATGGTACACCAGGTTGATATGCAGTCCACCCGGACCCATCAATCTTTTCGAATTCGATTAATGCCTTCGGGGGGCTGCCGGCAGTGGCCACTACAGTCAAGAATTTGGTACCCCCTAGTTTAAAAATTAGCATATATCATGCTTAGCACCATTTTCGATCGGAGATATACCATTTGTCTTAAACTGTACATAAGCTCCAAAGTTCCCGTCAGTGGTAGGATTGAAATTGATATTGGCAGTCACAGAAGACCCTGCAGGAATGGTTGCCGGTAATCCTGTGAACTTGAAAGGCCCAGCAACCGTGGATCCCGGAGGAAGAAAGGGCCCCGCTTCACCAGTAGTGCTCAGGTTTATCTCAGAAATGACTAGTTCTGTGCTGCCCTGATTTTGTATCATAAACGCACGGTTATAGCCAGCAGGGTTCTCCCCCGTAATTATACCAGCAAAAGATACCGTGTTAGGGCTTATGAAGAGAACAGGTACAAGGGAAGTAGCAACACCGCGTACGGCGATCGGTGTGTTGTCGGCATAGTTTGCAATTGAATTAGTAGTATTGACATAGATGTCATCTGAGAGCGGGCCTGGCGCGGTCGGCTTGAATGTAGTCTTGAAGCTAACAATTTGGCCCGCCGTGAGAGTCAAAGGGAAAGTTGGGAGATCAGAAACGGAGAAGTACTGAGCCATACGAGGGCCAATTCCAGTTACCGTAACGGCAATATTCGCGGTGCAGCTAAGGGTCTTAGTCACACCAGCCGCCCCGATGGTGGCATTACCGAACTCAATTGGTGATGAGCAATTCATCGGAGGGTTGACAGGTGATCCCACGGCAACAAGATTTCTACATTAATCAGCACATCCATCCATTATCCGATCAGGTGTTATCCAACTCACCCGTCACTCGTGGTCAAATATGCTTTGCCATTCCCAAAGGTAGGTCTACTGAATTTGATTTGGGCTGGAATGTTTAATCCCTTTAGGAGAACAAGCACTCCATTCTCAGGAACAGCCTTATAAATCCGGAGATTGAGACCCTGGATATCTGTGACCCAATACAAACCCGTCCCTGGTTGCCCATTTAAAGATGTCGATGTGCCATGACCAACCCCAAGAACAAAGGCCGTCTTTTCATTAGACTGTGCAACCTGTGTGAACACTGGTTCGCCATTCGGTCCAACACTAAATTTGAACACAACCGTAGGGTGTTGAACAACATTGACCTATACTCATGTCAGAAGGGGTCTAATGAAACCACGAGTCTAGAGATATAATACGTAAACATAGCCGCCTTCGAGTGGGTAAGACCCTGCCGTTGCAAATACTGAATTAAGCAGTTCCGTTGTTTGAAGAACAGCGTCCTTTTTATTCGGTCCCATTTGGTAGCCCCCGAGGTCGCTATCACGCCCCCAATCAGTACAATCACCGAAAAATTGGAATCGGAAATGGCTAACTCAAGGTTCAAGAAATACAGTTTTCCGGACTTCCCCGCAATACACCCAATCCGTGATACTGACGGCGTCTTGAAAACTGTGGGGTCCAGTAATGCGATACCCGAAGTTCCAAGATCCTTATCCGCGCCATCTAGAGCTTGCTGAAAAGGATGTTAGCGCGCCCGACTCCCCAAATACGGTAGCTGAGACATAGAAAAGGTTTTTTACTTTTTCCCATGGCATGACTGTAAGTGGTACACAAATGGTTAGTGCGCATTACCGACAGAATCGGAGGTAAAACATACAAAAGTCTATTACGTCGAGAGTACCATCGGGATTAATCGCCATGTGAACAGCCGCCTCCTCCAGAGCCGTGGGAGGTTGTCGCCCAGGGACAGGTATTGTGCTAAGTTGTGAAGCATATCTATAAATACTATCAGCCTTGTCCCACCAAAACATGAGTGGACAGCGATAAAGCACTCACCCGTTCCCAGTAGCAAAGAACATGCGGCCAGCTGCATTAATATTAGCCAAATCCCAACCGAAAAGAGTTAGTGTCCAGTGAAAGTATTAATAATCCAGTAAGAAAGAGCACCCGAGTCCCACAAGAATATACAGTTGTACAAAATGGAACTTACGTGAGTCTTGAGCAAGTCCACCACCACTCATCCATATACCACCTCCTTTTTTGTCTTCGGGGCCACCTTCAGTAGCGAACCTTTCCACAATTTCTCCCGTTTGGCCATTCCAACCAATGATCCAGCCGGTAAAGTTATACTGTACACAATCTATTGAACTAGGTTAGCCTCCGGAATTGAAAAACAAAACGGAGAATCGGGGGTATACTCACGGCTCGCGAAACCCGCATAGATATATGGACCACTCTGCATTAATGCTGGACGTTGATGGTGAATTCCCCCTTGGAACATCCTGATCGGATTGTTTCTAGCAATAAGGCCTTCGATATCAACTGGATAGCCTGGCTTCTCTTCTAGTGTCCGGGTATCCAGAGCGTGTATGAGATCTGTTTCGTGTCAGTTTGGTCACTTATCCCCAAGGCTTGTGCCTACACAGTCCGGGAAATAACATACAGCGCCCATTTGCCCTACCCTTCTCGACCTCACTCTGATCGCGGTACGTCTTCGTGGTCAGATACCAAGTATTAGTCTTGTCGTCAATAACACCCGTAGCCTAGCATCCGTTTTGAGGTTAGATTAGCAACTTAAACCGGCATTCCGGAAGCTCTTACAGTGCTTCCAATAACAAAACTAATATCGTTACAATCATCTAGCTCAGAGACTAAAAATGGAATTGCTAGGTTCCTGGAGATCAAAATATCACCAGTTTTGGCGTCAATTTTATAGACCCTAACATAGATGGTTAATTAAGACGTAAGACCAACTAATTTCTTGGTAGGCCTTACATATTCATCTGGGACGCGACGTAGACGAATTGCGTATCATCGGGGGTATAAACCAGCGCTTGTGCAAATATCTTCCCATTTATCAGCAATCCCGATCAAATATAAATGAAATCACCTGTATTTCATAAATCTTGATCCGCTTACCTGCTCGGTCCATCCTCTGTAGTTTCCTCGCAATTTCTTCCTCCATATTATCCCAAACTGCGGCGACGCTATTATTGAAGGGTCCATGTTATGATTCCTAGATATATCCCAAATATGTCAGCAACCCATATTCTCCAAATGTTTACAGGGCTATTCATCCACACTGCAGGTCACCCGGAAATCCGCAATTGACCGACAACAAAGCAACACCAGTGTGCTGGAGTACTTACGGTTGGTAACCAGATCTAGTGTTATCGCCAGCACTGGTAATCGTATCAGTAGAATGTAATGCTTCAACATTTCCAAGAAATAGTGAGGCGAGTAAAATTTCGAAAGCCAGAAGCAGTGCAGGTAGCACCGCAGCCACCGAACGGCCGCGGCGGAAGGACATCCTAGCTTTGCCGCACAGCTATGCTATCGACTAATTCAGTGGAAAAAGGCTCTAAGAATTCTTCGAAACTGCGCAATTGACACGCAATTACCCACTTCTCAATGCCGTGGAGTAGCGGAGGCTAATAGAACAGCAAAAGGATGAAAGATTTTTCGTGAAGAAGGGGGATTCATAATAACTTATGTACTCCCTCTGCGGGACCCAGAAGTCTGGCACCACATACATCACCCATGTCACTGATTCCCCGCAGGTCTTCTGAACCGCTAAAATGGGGCCAACCATGTGCTGAAAACCCATCCCAACACACCTTCCCTTCCCAAAGGAGGAAGCTCTGTAGACCCAACAATCTTTGTGGCACCCCTTTGCCGTTGGTAGCCCAGAATTGCTCACACAAGAGATCGGACCACTCCCATTGTGCTCGAGTACCGTACCTACCTACTGCGCGAGTGCTCGGGAACGCATGTGGAGGTCTGATGGTAAGCGTAGATCTACAGATACTGCAGGGAGCTCCCATCATTATTTTTAGCCCGAGTGATAATTTTGAGAGACGCAACCCCAACTGGACACACGGTCTCGTGAATCCTTCTGGTTCAAAACATCCCGATCAGCTTGCAATACAGTACCAACTTTGAAGCGTCACGTCCAAAGTTTCCTGAATTGATTAGCCAAAGTAAAGCTTCCTTTTTTCCCCCCCAGGAACGGTGCCTCATACTCTTTTGTTTACCCCC
>QLOI01004037.1:0-26812 GCA_003313605.1 Tuber umbilicatum | reverse complement strand
CTCCAGCTCCCGATGCAAGAGATACTACCACGCGCAGCACTCTACACAAATGCGCTGAAATAGTACTGTACCCGGAAAATAACCGTCGTAGAATCCGCAATAGATGCCCGCTCAGATAAAGCTGTACCAAAAAGCGGACCCAGCCGCAAATCCGGACCGAGACTCCATTCTTCAAAAGCAGATGAAAATCAAACCAGAATAAAGGCGCTTATCTACAAGTACTAATACTTATCCTCGTCTAGAATTACCCGGAAACGGAGAGGGTATAGTCTATATTGGTGTTCAGATACGCACAGATTTTCACCATATATTATTCCCTCAATCCCTGTTCTCGGGTACAAGTACTTGTGGCTAGGGGCAAGTCGCGTTGCTGTGCTCGTGGTGGTATCGACCGATATACCACAATTGTACTCGTACCGGTATTGATTCCCCTCTTGTGTAAAACGTCCTGATTCTGCCGTTTCCAACGGTACGAGCACCGATACGTTAGGAAACCAAAAACAAATGCTTTTTTCCTAGTCCTGAGTTCGCCGCGCCATGCTGGCGCTGCAGATAGAATCCTAGACTCTCTCCTCAACGTCAACGGGGTGGGGTTCTACCGGTCTCCCCTAAACTCTCAAAATCAGCGTAGATGCCCCCCAACTACGGTAGGGGACACTAGAGTGTAAGATAGTTTGTTGTATTGTGGAAACCCCCACCCGCCTCACTTGACCCATACCGGTATTCCTAAATGGCCGTGCTGTGGAACGCCATAAAGATGTTTGTACGAGTACCGTACTCGAACACGGCACGAAAATTTGATTGTTGGAGTTGTGGGATTCGGTTATTTGTGTCACACGATAATAAGCTGCATCCGCCATCGCTTTTCATTGCCCTTACCGTCATTTATATAATGGAGGCGAAGATATCGAATAGTAATCCCACGATACCATACCGGTACCGTACCCACTCAAGGTAGCCCTAAGCAAAGCAAGAGCGCCGTGATCCGTGACACGAGAACGCGCATACAAACTCTATAGGACAGTGACCATTTGTACCGCTATCCTCGCTATACAGTGGGCTCGCTCTGCGACGATACGAGTACCGTAGCCCCGTGGATTCCAGTTCAAAAAAACTCATACTAAACCCCCGAGTCACCGTGGAGGTGTCTTGACTCTTGGTCCTTGACGTCTGGTCGCCAAGGTGCTAACGCAAGCCATCGAAGGTTGTGGGTCAACGATTGAAGCGTCTCCATGTCTGTTTTGTTTTTACCCGATCCTCGCCGGCGCGGATTGAAGAGAGACATGAAGCGAAGACAGTCCTCTGGCTGAGAGCCGATGAGAGTGCACTATTTCTCCTCTGATCACAAGGCTGAGACAACTCTGGGTCAGCATGTCTCATGGGCCAGGAACTTGAATTGTCCGAATACAGAACGAGCAGTTCACCGTGCTTACCCGTACTGTGCAGGAGGGTGTGGTGGGACTTTCAAATAATTTGTTTCTCCAACTCACCTGTAACCTTATTCACTCAATCGACCAATTTCTCTTTGGGGAACCCCTGTCCTCAATGCTCAAAAGTGAAAATTAACGCTCCACGATAGGGGCAACCTGTTGGGCTACCGTACAGTATTATCCAAGCACCTGCATGATACCAGCCCCCAAAGAAAAGTGGCGCTTGAACTTTGCCCTCAGCAGTAATAACCTGCCGGTATCATAGAAGGGCATTCAGCCCCCACCTAGCTGCACAAGTGTCAAACAAAGCAAGAATGCAAGCTGTTTCCTCGTCTATCGTACTTGGACTCCACATTTGGATAAACTCTTACGCAGTAAATATTCTGCAGACGCCCCCTTCCCTTCCCGGATAAGGGGCGCCTTCCCAAAGTGTGTGAATACTTGTACAAAGCCCAGCAAGACCTGACTTTGGTTCCGATTCTCCCGAAGATATAAAAACAGTGAAATCTTGGGCCAACAATACTGAGAAAGTTTCCAACACCATACCCGAATCAATTTCCTCCCCTTTAGAAATTGTAAAAAAAACACAAGTACTTTGAGTTGACTTTGTCTTGTACCGGTACACTCGTGTCACTCTGCAGCGTTCTCGCAACGCCTGGTGTATGGCAGAGTCTTGGTCGCCCTTGACTGGAAGTTACGGTATTTACTGGAAAAGAAAAATGGGAATATCTTCTACGGAATTTGCCGTTATCAGCTTAGAAAGCATTCCCCGAAAAAGAGTCATCCTTGTCTTGCTATCTTCAAGTACTCGTACGGCAGAATTTGGTGGGGGTACCAGCTCCTGACGTGCCACGAGAACTTTGGGGACGCGAGCAGACTCGAGCCAGCACAAGGTTTGCCATAGTTTGAGAGACCAACCACCCCAGAATATTGGAAGGGCGGCAAGCTTCCACCGATGGTTGGCTGCGCCTCAGGGGTCCTGGGTAATGACAGGATAGCTATCACAACTTTCTTCGTCACATTCCGTCGGGTGTTGCCACTGGTACCGTACTAGTGCAAACGCAGGTCCTGGTTGCACAGGTACAGGTACCAGTGCCCACTTCACCGCACTCGAGCACCATGTCAAAGTGGCGCAAAGTACTCGACTTCTCGGCTCAGGTTTTGCAGAATTCACCAACATGAATCTTTTACAGTAAAATTCTCTTCCTACGCCGTAATTTTTGACAATCTTCCCTGCCCCACCGACGAGTCTGCTGTCTCAATTGTCCTACCCCTGTAGTCCCGCCTGGGCACTATCTACACGCTAGACGGGCCGTTCCTTTAGTTCGCAGAATAACCCAACGGAATCAGCCTTAGCTCTGCCGTAATAATTTGATACGGAATATTCGGCGCGATACCGCATTTGTGCTGCAGCAAGTGCACTCCAATTCTACTCGCACGGAAAGCCTCCACGACAGAACAGAAAGCAACCAGTCTACTCGAGCATACTCAAGTACACCAAATTGAATATGGCACACGCCACAAGCAGACAATCAGACCCTTAATTGTATAAAGGAATCCTATTGGTAGAGTACCGGCACCAGTCGAGGGATGAACCAAACCTCTTATGGAAGGGACTACCGATCCCGAAATACTTCAAACTGGAATGATTTGAAAATTACGCTTGGACTTCCAGAATTTCACCCTTTGGATCAAGAGGAGAAAAACACCGCGAGCATATTCCCATTCCGCCGCGGGTTGAGACAAATAAAAATATAAAAATACTACAAACCTACCGGTACTAGGAAAGGGAATTTCAAAGTCTCAAAGCTGTGAGATTTCCAATTATCAACACCTTTTACGGTACCGTAAAATCTCGTGGTATCCACTATCTCCAGCCTCTCACAAATACCCCTACAGATCATGACAGCCCAATATAGGTTTAGCTTGCCAAGTTGACAAGGCTAAACATAGCCAAAAACGGAGATCAGGGGTGCCGGAGATACCGTAGTGGATTTCACGAGACCCTACCGGTATACAGGGGAAAATTACTGTGCCTGGAGGATCCGAAATAAGCCTTTCTTTGCTTAGACCCATTTCTAGTTTGATAGGGCTGCCATACACGCACTCGAGCATAATGGCAGCCTTGCCTTCCTAGACCAGAAGAAACAATATCCCAAAATTATTTAGGGTAGTGTTATCACAATGATATTATATTTATGGCCAAGTATGAGGCCCCAAGGCCTTACCCTGTTTATGCAGCCTAACATTCTCAAGAGAAGCATCTTCTCTGGTCGATCAGCGGACGCCAATTGAGCAAGAACGATCAATGCCTAGAACACAGACCTCTCCACCCAACCCGGAGATTCCCAACAACCACTCCATCCGAGCTGATTCATTTAAGACCTACTAGTTTATTATCATGGGGTAGAAGACTTCCGGTTAGTCGGCAGAGACTGGTAGGGTAGTCGAGGGTCAGTCGTTCAAACCCGACGCCACCTCAAGCCGAGTGAGTGCTGGGGCGCCCACAAGCAAACCGGCGGCGGCAAAAGTACTACGGCTACTGGTAGAAAAAATCTGAAAATGACGAAAAGGTTTCTGGGGTTCTGATTGGAGCGTTCAGTGTGCTCGAGCCAATTGAGCAACTGTGTTTCTGTTTTTTAATTTCCACATTTCCCCATTTTTTTCTACCAGTATCATACCTGTATAGACGAGAAATCCGGAGCTTTATATCGGGACCGAGGCGTAAGCGGGGAATGTATTCGTACTAAGATCACCATACGTTTCACCCCAGCACCGAAAAGTCGTCATGAACTAAGTGTAGAAGGGCCAGATGTGGTGAACCAACAGATTTTTCAGGACTCCGCGAGTATTACCACCCATCATCCGAAACCGATGAGGCTGTTCTCGAGTATGTATATTGCCAACCCTGTTTTGGCAATCCTTGCCCACATCTGCCATCCGTGCAACTCTAAAGGGCTCTCCCACGGGGGATACACATTATATCATACTTGTGAGCAGTACGAGTACACTATTTGCTGGAACCCTCCGGATGCTGTAAAACGTCCACATCCCTTCAACGTATCGGACTGGGAAGTAGCTCAGGCGCAGAAATGAATCGCTTGCTATGCAAATCCCAATCGAATCTTCACCGGAGAAACCCCGACAAAACCAAATCTCTGAATTCAGCTCGAAAAGAGAGATAACGGATCTAACATTATATGCCAAAAGGAATAGTACCTACACCTCTATATTTCGCCTTCCGGAGTTGGGCCCTAATTGAGATTTTTAGATTTCTATTTCCTTTGTGCATTTAGCTGATTTACTTTCCCAAATATACTCCCGGTTCGGCACGTTATTTCCGCTTTCGCCAATAATAATCAAGCGGCGGTTCTATATTGCAATAATCTAGCTATAAAATCGAGTGATGTTCTATGATCTTGGCCGATGGCCAGGATGTGGTCCTCTAACTTATCAGTGGAAACTATTTATTATACCTCATACGCATGAAAGTAAAGCATACGCACATTTAACCTATCTCTAGGCCTCGCCATTACCCCATTTTTCACCAGGGCTGTCTTCTTGCAACTACTCCCTAAAACACACAGCATGTAAGTTATCTTCTCTAAGCCCACTGACTCCCCAGAGAACCAGCTCCTCCTTAGGACCGATTGAACTTATAGTGTAGTGCAACCAACTTACCGCCCCTTCTCCACACATCCTGAGAAGCCCCTATCAGTGCCCATCACTTCGGTGGTTGCCGATCGAGTTGGGGGGATGCGCCTTGCTTCGGAGATAGGCCTCTTTTATAACGGTTTCTTGTTGAGCAACAGGGGGTGTGATAGCGGTGGAGAGGCTGACCGTGGAGGGAAACGAAGACGAGACTTTTTGTTGAGGGAAGTGAGGCGAGTGGAGTTGTATTGTTGGTTGTTCTATGGTAGCTAAGAGAAAAAAGAAAACATAATTAAGTTGTCATCCCATCATTGCCCTAATCGATGCCCTTTCAACCACTTTTAGACATATACCCCAAGTACCTTTTAACCACACAGAAACACATGTAGACTGGTACAAAGAGTGTAGACTATTTACAACATTTCTTTCCTTATATGGGAGTGAGCCTTGGAGACCGCGTAGCTCGGCGAATCTCCCCAGTGGAACCTCTAGTTGGAGAACTCAGATCCTCGGTTTGCAATCATCTATTGTCCTATCGGCCGGTTGCCTCACTGCTACGCCAGGGATCACTAGTGTGATCTATAGCACATTTGGTTTCGTGTAATCCGAACAGGACTTGAGGACGACTAGTAGTACCATGTCCGTTGGCACATTTTGATAGCTGCGGGTGCCCTAGGATCTTATCGAAGCATGGATACTATCCCCCCCTGACCTCCCCACAAAGGGGAGATTAGACGGTTTAGGGTTAACATGTGAGTCATGCATAGGGAACAAAAATACAGATAATTGCCATAAAACAATAACCGGGAGGTGAACTCTCGTTGGTACTATGCGGGGCAGGCGCTTTAGCGGGACAATGGGGATCTGCCCGGCCGTAGAAACTAGAAATAATTGGATCTCGTGCTGGGGCGTTGGAGTTGCCTTTCCTGGTAAGGTTTACTGCAATTTTCTTTTTATTCGTCTCGGCGGAGGGCCGGTTTTTCGAGCCTTGGTTGCACCCTTCAATCCAAAGAGGGGAATTCTGGACGTCTTATGTCGGGATCAAGGAACTGAACCGAACAGGACACGCAGACGTTCCGTGCCAGAGCAGACCCTACTTGAACCGACCGGTTCAGATGATTCCTTGAAATTCTCCATCAGATATTAACAGAAACCACCGCATTAGCCCATGGTATGATTATTTGGTAAGTTCATAGAATTGCTGGTTAATGAGGGCCAACACATCTAGAAAGCTCAGGCTATACAGGGCCGGGAAAACATTAATCCTTCCCAGGAGCCTTTGTCTCTGGACCAGGTCCAGTAGTGGTGTGGGTAGTGAGGTGTTGATCCCTAGATTCTCTGCTACTTGAATAATGTAGGAATTGATGGGGGGGGCTAATGAGGTGAACTCGATTTGCTCATGTTTTGTTGTGTTGGGACGAGGAACAACGACGATGAGTCATGTTCAAGAACTGTGTCAGTGGAGATGTTCCTGCGCAGGGGATTACTATTTCGTAGGCTAACACAGATTAACTATTCACTATGATAACTTTACCAGGTGCTGCACTTGTACCATGGCTGTGTGCGAGTACTCGAGTATAGTACCGATATCGTTGATAGCTCCCACCTACCTTACGGTAGGTCTGACTGCGCAAAGCCTCTATCATACGGTACTCGGATACCGAGGCTAGTGCGTGAGGGTTCCGATGAATGGCCGTTCCTGATCTGCAGCTAAGCCTAGTTTGATTTCAAATTGCAGAAGCGAAGAAATTCCGCGAAGGCTGTGCGATTCTTCATTTTTTCTATGCTGGGTATTGATGGTTATTTCGCCGATAGGGCGGTGTCAACGGATTATCCCCTCCGCCCGGAGGCACAGTACGGTACTCGTACAGTGCACGGGCACCCTGGCAACTTGAATATGAATGGGTTGGGTTCGGTTCATTTACGTCTATGACGAGCTCCTTGAGGCTTCAGTAGCAGCCCTGCCATGACGCGCCGCGCCACTCCCTGAACGAGATACGAGTACTGTACTCAAGCGCGGCACCGGTAGTGCTGCTGCCTGAGAGGGGTGTCAAGGAGTTCCGACAACCACAAAGCCTAGGCATCCGCTGCTGGTGCGGCACTCAGAAGCAGAGACTTCGGCGGGCAGTGGCGGGCTTTGCGGAGAGGTGTTCATTCAAGAGCGGCATCCTGCGAGAGGGGAATCATCTAGAATATTGAATCGACAAATCGATGCAAAACGGTAGTTTAAGGAACTTGTTTACTCGAGTACAAGATGTCATCAACTTAAAGAAGCACGTTGGCCTCGGCTAGAGAGCGGCGCCACCTTGACTCTGGCACCATAGTTTACTCATGCCGTCGGATTGAAATCGTGATTGCTTCTGGTATCATGGCAACAGTATGAGCATTTTTGTGATGGATGAGTAACGGAATAGTGTACAAGCAATCTCCGGGTTTTCAGTTAACCTGGAGATCCCATACCAGAGCTCAAAGCTTGGGTTCAGAGCAATTGCGGTAATTCCTCAGTATTACAAGACGGTAAGGTATTGTAATTGTACCGGCACCGGTACCATACTGTGCTCGCGTGTGCTTCTGCTTGCACTGCCAAGATGCGGCTCATCTGTTCTTGCTGTCTGCCGCTTTCAAAAGTATCTGGCCCAGCTTTTGGTGGTGAAGGAAACCTTAAAAAAGCACCATAAAGCGCCACCATATACTCACTTCAACACTTTATAGGTTAATACATTTAAAGGCCCTTCTATCTGCTCGACCCCCAACTTACATTATATCAAACTTGGAGGTTTAATGCTGGGGCTCCTTCTTTAAGAATTATCTCGGTTAAAGAGTTTCCTATCACCGAGTAGACCGTGCTAAGGCATCCGGGTACTTTTGAAAACGGCAAGTATTGGGGTGGAAGAATGACGGTGGTCTTGGATGTGCCGGCCAAGCCCAACGCCGGGGCCACCAACCTACTTTGAGGAGCGTTTGAAGTGTCTGAAAGAGATAAAGCTTGTAGATGCCGTGTCGGTTTCAGTGTCGGCATCATCGGAATACGTACGCTTTTGTTTATGATACTATCAGTATTTGTTGATCTTGTTTCTCTGAGTTAAACCAGATTTTTAGGCAGCCGGGCATGACGGCAATGGCTGTGGTTTGTTGTCGTACGGTATGCTGACTCTGAAGCCTACACCTGCTTTATCCGGCTACAGTGCGTACAGAACGCGCACAAAATTGTAAGCACAACATGGTTGCACTGCAATATCTGTACTCGAGTAGGCTAATGCGTCAAATCGCAAGCACGGTGGCTTTGTGGGTGGATGGATCATGGTACTTGGTGAGAGTGAAGTCCGCTTTGAGAGCACCAATAGGCTGGACGCTCGCGAACAGTAACTGCACGGTGTTCATAATCCTGATAGCACACAGTTTGGTAGGGTTCTGGAGTCTGAAATGCACAGCTATTAGTGATTTGCTCTGCGGCCGGATGTTGGGATCTTTTTTCATGCGCCGCCCACAACGTAAACCATTACCAGTACGAGTATGCGAAACCCCGCCCCAGGGATGCCAGGCAGAGCGGAGGTAGGGCAGTAGGAATTCGAATGCCAAGGGCGTGAGTCAGGCGAAGGGACGAGAGGCTCAGTTCGATGATTGGAAGGATACGGTTTGGCGTGCATAGGATGCTCGAGTACCGTGCTCGTACAGTACCGTACGGTACGGTGCTAGGAATGAAAAGCACATCGACATGGTACCTTTGCTACAAGCTGACGAATTGAGATCGAGGAAGGAAGGAGAGGGAAGCACGATCTCACCCTAACATACTTGTAATTGGTCCCGGAAGCTGGGCGGACTGGGGCCTGGCATTGGGTGTCTACTGTTACCCTGTCCATGACTCAAAATTGTTGCCTTGACCTTGGTACTCTCTACTTTACCTGGTGCTCTGGATTCTGCATTCAGCATCACAAAAATATCCCTCTCCAATCTTCTCTTCTCAGCCAACAACTACCGTATCATACATATTGGTACGGTAAGGCCGGCCCTGCATATATCTCTCTTGCATGAACAAGTACACTTTTCAAGTGACACATTAATAAACCATTTCGAACCAGGTGATACTATCTAACCGTGCCAAGGTTGTGGCTCCGCCACAACCCAAGATTTCTCGCTTGCTCGCAATCCCGGGCACCCACCAGTGGGTGCCCGACAGCTCAACGCAAGATTCGGCTCAACGCAAGTTATTCAATCAAACCTCCCAAATCAGGCACTCCATCCATCA
The DNA here is from genome assembly GCA_003313605.1 of Tuber umbilicatum. Taxonomy (NCBI): domain Eukaryota; kingdom Fungi; phylum Ascomycota; class Pezizomycetes; order Pezizales; family Tuberaceae; genus Tuber; species Tuber umbilicatum. The sequence goes on along the minus strand of QLOI01004037.1, from coordinate 17,485 downwards.
ATACCTGACAAAAATGACCGAAAGCTATGATGAGATTGAAGCCAGAATCGAGCTGGCATGTGAGGAGCTTTCAGAATTTGCAAAACCAAATATTGCGGCGGCTGCACGAGAGTTTGAAGTTCCAGAAACCCGATTGCGAGCACGCTGGAATGGCCGTCAAACAAGGGCTGACCGGCCAGGAGCGAACCGAAAACTATCGGAGGAGGAAGAGCTTGCTCTTGGCCTCTATTTGCGTCGATTGGACAAGATTGGAACGTCGGCGCGGCTCTCAATGATCACCAATTGTGCCAACAGTATACTTCGGCGAAATCATTGTATTACCGATAGCGAGACCTCAGACCCCCCACCTATCGTGAGTTCTTCTTGGACAACCCGCTTTCTTGACAGACACCCTGAGTTCCATGTGAGAAAGCAAAAGATATTAGATTATAACCGGATGAATGCTCACAATCCGGAAGATATACTTGACTGGTTTTGCCGTTTCAGGTCAGTATATGAAGAGAAAGGAATACAGCCACAAGATCTATACAATTACGATGAGACAGGCTTTCGAATTGGCATCGGAAGAGATCAATGGATTGTGACGTTAGATCCTGATCGTCAATCGTATTTGGCGAGCTCCACGAATCGTGAACTAGTATCCTCATGTGAGGTTATCAGTGCCAATGGCTACGTTCTACCTCCGATGTTGATTCTTCCTGGTGCGCTGCACCTTCAAGACTGGACAACTAAAACCGATCTGGAAGATGATGTTTTATTGTCAGTGTCAGATACTGGCTATTCAAATGACCTGCTTGGGTTAGAATGGCTACGACATTTCGAACGGTTTTCGGCACCACGGCAAGTAGGAGCATATCGTATGCTCCTCCTCGATGGCCATGGGTCACACTGCACGCGGGACTTTATCGCCTTCTGTGATGAGAGGAACATCATCCCATTTTGCCTTCCAGCGCATACTACGCATCTCATTCAACCCCTTGACGTCGTCGTTTTTCAGCCGTTGAAACACTTTCATGCAGAAGCAATCAATCGTGCAACTCGTACCGGCTGTTCAGACTTCAATAAGATTGAATTTCTATCAGCACTTACATCAATTCGATCACAGGCCTTCAAGAAATCTACAATCATTGCAGCATTTCGGAAGACCGGCCTCGTTCCATATGATCCGGCGCAAGTTTTAACTCGTCTTCAGGCAAGCCATACCAATTTACAGCACCCAGCCGCGAAGACACCACCTCCGATGATACCCCCTCTACTACAAGTCTCTACACCCTATACTGTTAGGTCATTCAAGCGGCAAGCCCAGTATCTCAATGATGCAGATCCTGTTTCCCCGACCTTTAAGACAAATCTTAATCGATTTATTAAGGGTAGTCTTACCCAAGCACAATCCGGAGCTCATGCCTACGAGGAGCTCGCAAACACACAAGCGGCGGAACAGGCTCGGGAAACTCGTCAGAATTGTTCGAGGCGATCTGTCCAGAAGGGAGGAGTGCTGTATGCACATGAGGCGCGGGCAATTGTGCGTAAGAAAGAAGAAGATAATGCACACCAGAAGGCAGCAAGGGCAGAGCGGGACCTTGAGCGGGCAAAAAAGGAAGTCTTGCGGGACCGGAAAAAAGTATAGAAACCAATATTTCAGGAGTTGAGGAAACATATTTCAAAGCAGAAAAGGCAGAAAAAGCAGACCTCTCGAGGTGGTTGAGAAATTGTATTTGTAGTTCTCTAAATCTTGAAAATCTGTTGTTGAGCCGAATCTTGCGTTGAGCTGTCGGGCACCCACTGGTGGGTGCCCGGGATTGCGAGCAAGCGAGAAATCTTGGGTTGTGGCGGAGCCACAACCTTGGCACGGTTATACGATAGACTGCCGTCGCAGGGAAGGGTGTGCGGTGCTGCATTTCGATAAAATATTCATCTAGAAGCACTGGAGCGATACCGTGTCATATTGCGCAAGATTGTGCGGTAGCTATTGGTACAAGTAGGCGAGTGCTTGTAGGGTTTGTGTGTCCCCGCAGGTTGGAGAAAGGCAGAGCAGAAGAGAAGCCGCAACCCCACCCCTGCCCAAGTTTCCAGGTCATGATATGGATATTTTGTTTGACCTGGACTACGGCAACATGGGTTTGATAAACCTTCGGTATGTGTATTGGCATATTATCAAGCATTTATATTGTATTAATGTTTCTCCTCTCCCCTCGTCGCCTCATTCAAGAAGAGCAGTATTATGTTGACGGCTCGACATTGTTGACACGAAATCGTGCCGCAAATAATCATCATATAATACCGGCACCGGTACTTTTATTATCAAGGGTTTCGGGGAAGGCCGGGGGCTTCTGAACTATCGGCAGTCGGTACTCGAATATTGCCAAGTTTTCCCTTTCCTCTCTCCTCCATTCAGTTGAGAAAGAAGTCCTCGACAAAAACAACAATGTCTTCTCGAGGAGGGAGTTGCGTGGTGTCGACACAGCAGTGTGTTTGCAGAGTAGAACCGCAGGCTTACACCTTCTCTTTCTCTCTCCAAGGCTATCATCTCAATTGTAGCTTGATCTGGGCAGCCGTACTGGAGCATGCGGTGCAATGAAAGATACGGTACGATACCATACGTACTCCAGAGCCCCTCATCCACTGTACCGTATGATGCCATGATAATTATGGTTTTTGCCACTCGATATTTCATGCTTTTGGGCCTTACATATGTATCTGACTCCTTACCATGTCAACTTTCTTTCTAATCCCTACATGTTGACAATATTAGCGCTGTTAACCATAATATTTTTCACCAATTTTTCCCCTTCTTTGCCCTGCAGTATACCCCAGAGTCATAGCGAAGATCTTGCTCTTCAGCCCTTCCTTTGGATAAATAGCCAGCGCTTTTGCCCCTTTCTCTCCAAAGTCTATCCTCTCGTCAAGAGCGATCCCCGACCGTGCTGAATCTAGCACATCATACCTTACCCACCGGCATTTACTTGTTTATCTTGTGGTGTGTGGCTGAGCTATCTGCTCCGCCGCTTATTCTGTTGATTCGCGGCTAGAGCTTGTGTGATTGATTAGTCTACCTCCTATCTTCCTCCGTCGTGCTGTTGCCCTCCTTCCCCCCCTTACATCCCCCTCCAACACCGACTATAACTTGTCATCCATTTTATTAACCATCAACCATTTCCTCTATCATTTTGAGGCCATCATTCTTCATCAATCTGTACGCCTTTATCCCCCATAACTTTCATATTCTATAAATTTCAGCTACCTTTTTTTTTTTTTTTTTCTGTCTGAGAATTCGCGTTGTTTCGCCACGACTACTGAGCCCTCCCCCATCAGCTGCAGAGAGAGCTCCGTGGCATTATGGCTTCTAAACCTACTTCCCCGGCAGAGGAAGTCTCCGCCAATGAAACTACTCCCTCCGAAACTTCCGTTACCTCGACCGCTTCCACTACTACCCCTACCCCTACTTCTACGGACGGTAGTGCTACTCCTGTGACATCACATGATTCGGCTCCGGGTGCTGCTACCGCCTCGCAGTCTACTACGGCCGTAGCGGCTCCGGAAAACACGGCGGCGAAGACGAAGAAGGCAATGTGTAAGCATAAGAAGCTGAAAGCAGAGGAGAAGGAAAAGGAAAAGGAGAGAGCCAAGAAGGAGCAAGAGGAGAAGGAGAAAGCGGAAAGGGAAAAGGATGAGCGAGAGAAGAAAGAGGAGAAAGAAAAGGAGGATAAGGGAAAAGAGGAGAAGGAGAAAGAGGATAAGGATAAGAAGGGTAGAGGGAAGGATAAAAAGAAAGATAAGAAGAAATCGAAATCGAAGAAATCCAAAAAGAGGAGTAAGAAATCGGATACTGAATCGAGCGACTCATCCTCTTCGAGCGACTCATCCAGTGCCTCAGATGACAGTGATAGCGATAGCTCCTCCTCTTCCTCCTCTTCCTCGGATTCGTCTTCGGATTCCGAACTAGAAAACGAAGCATTGGTGCGCTGGATTTTAGCCAGAAAGTCATCAAAGCGACGGAGACGCGAGAAGTTGAAAGCCAAGAAGAAGGCTAAAGCAAGAAAGGAGAAGAAGAAAGCTAAGAAGGCCGAGAGGGAAGCGGCCGCTGCAATGATGGGCGAAGGTGGCGAGAATCCCCTGGAGCCGCGCGAGGATGAGGGAGATGGAAAAGAGAGGGCGAGTGTCCTGGAGTACAAGAGGGTCGATGAACGTGAGTTCTTCTGCACGCACATTACACTTTCCCTTCGCCAGCTTTACAATCATTGTTTGAGCTTCGTAATATTTGTTTCTAACCTTTGAGATAGTGTGGGATAAGAACATACACGATTATACGATAACCGATACCGTTCCACATACAAAGACCGACAAATATTCCGCTTTTATCTTCACCGTTCGCCGTGTCTTCGATTACGAAAATAAATATGTGGAGACCATGGTTGATATCAAATCAATCCTGTTGAAGGAGGCCTTAACTGAGATCATCGGTGACGTTAGGGGAGTCTCCCTTGTTGAGGACATTCCTGAGGTCGATCCTAATATGTTGTTCAACTTTCTCCCCGAAATGGAGGCCTGGGCTGCGAAGAAGGCCGAATCCAAGGAACTCAAGGATCCTCCAAAAGAACCTCCTAAGCAGAAGAAGATGGAGCCTGGAAAGCCTGAAGATATTCCTCTGACACCCGAGGAGATTTCTCAGCAGATTGATCAAGTCAAACTCTTGATTGAGTATTTGAACACAGATTACGCTGGGGTTAAGGCCACTTTATATCCTCTACTTGCGAACTCGATGATTACCTTCGACTTGTTGTGGGCTTTGCTCAAGCCCAACACTATGATGTACACTACTTGCGCTGGCAGTAATGAGCCGAGGGCGTTCAAGTTGGAGTACGCACAGAAAGAGTCTAGTTTTATGAGGGGTAAATGGTGGGGGATTGAAGGAAAATACCTGGAGTATGCTGGTAAGGACGGCAAGGCCTCCGAGGCAAACAAGGAAGAAGGCGGTTTCGGTTGGGGTACGATCATGGTTGACATTGATGGGTTCAAGGGAGCGAAGAAGATCTCTTCGCTATCCTGTTACCCATTGGAGTATAGGAAAGATAAGGATACCATGAGAGTGAGTTTTTGAAGTACAGGGCACGTATTAAGGGCGTATTTGTTGACTTTTTTTTATAGGAAACCCTGGTTGAGCGTGGCCGCAAGTTTGTTTCTTTGAGAGGAATGCAGTATAAGATGCACAGAGGACTGGCATTCATGAAAAAGAAGAGGCAATATGCCAAAGTTCATGTAAGCAAACTAGGGGCTTTCTTTCGCAACTTGTTATTAACGTTGGTGTAGGTCAAAGGGCGTATCATGATTGACCCCGCTACATTCCGAAGGATCAATCCGAATTATCTTATCTCTTCGGTCAAGTCCCGCAACAACGACGAAGAGGATGATAATCAAGTCAATTTCTTTGATGCTGTAGGGCAGGGCGGCTCTTCGCCTTCCTCGGAAGCCGGTGACTGCACCGACTGCTGTTGTGGTGGTGAAGGGGAGGAAGAGGAGGAGCAGGAGAACGAGGTGCCGGCAGAAATAGAGAAGCATAAGATTGTGACGGACGGAAAGGGGTCATTTTACGTGGTCACCGAAAAAGAGGCGAATGATAAGTCGATGAGGGTGGAAGCCCTGCCAGAGGATGGTGATGAAGAGGCGGAGCCTGTGTTCACCGATGATGAGCTTCTCACGGCTTCACCAGTCGTGCTTGGGTGGTCATTTAATGAAAAGCTCTGGTTGGAATTCACGGTTTCCGGGGTTGAGGAAATTCAATGGAACGAAAAGGCTTTTGATTCCCTTGTACTTGCCGAGGAGCAAAAAGAGATTGTCAAGGCATTGGTTGAATCGCACTCTGGTAATAACATCGCGTCTGCCACTATTGACGATGTTATCCAAGGCAAGGGTCGTGGATTGGTGTCGGTACTTCACGGACCTCCGGGCGTGGGAAAGACTTTAACCGCTGAAGGAATTGCCGAGCTCCTGAAGAAGCCCTTGTACTGTGTTTCTTCGGGAGAGTTAGGAACCAATCCTGCAGTCCTTGAGCACGAGCTTAACAAGATCTTGGATATTGCTCACTCTTGGGGTGCTGTGCTGTTGTTGGATGAGGCTGATGTGTTCTTGGAGCGCAGAACGATGGCTGATATGCATCGTAATGCCCTGGTGTCAATTTTCTTGAGACTCTTGGAGTACTTCCAGGGCATCTTGTTTTTGACCACCAATCGCGTCGAGACATTTGACGATGCATTCCAGAGCAGGATTCACGTTGCCCTTCGGTATAACGAGTTGACGTTTAAGGCAAAGGTGAAGATTTGGAAAATGTTCTTGGAGATGGTCCGTGTCAAGTACGGTGAGGATGCGCCTGAAGTTTTGAGCCAGGAGGAGATTGAGTGGCTGGCGAAGAAACATCTCAATGGCAGACAGGTACGATCTTACTTTTGCCAGAGTGTGCTTACCAGATGTTAACATTTTTGGGTGATTACAGATCAAAAACTCTGTCAGAACGGCACAGGCCTTGGCGAATAATAAGAAGGAGCGACTCCAGATGAAACATATCCGAACTGTTCTAAACGTCGCTGAGGGGTTCGAAAATGACTTGAAGGGGACTGGCCAGCTAGACAGTATGCACGCATATGCTTGACCGCAGTTGCCGGAACAGATAGACAGACGGAAGGGGCATGAATTGCGTTTTTACCATCGTGACGTTATCATTTGTGGCTAAGTTTTTTCTCTTTTTTCTCTTTCCTTTTTTATTTCAATTCTCTCTACTTATCCCATTAGCGATGCTTTTATACTTCACCTTTCATTTTATGATGTTATTATACTTTTTTTTTCTCTGCTTTTTATGCCAACGATGGTACTCTTTTTTTTCCCTTGTATTTTTTTTCACTGTTCCTATTGTTATGAGTATTAGTCATTTCGTTTTGGCTCGGAGCAGGTTATGGTTCGGGTGATTTACAGGTCATAATTGGGTGTTACGATGTTTTTATACTGGGGGGCCAGAGTGATGAATTGGGGGGCGAGTAAGGGAGGGAGAGGAGGGAAGGAGGGAGGGAGAGGGGAGGTGTTTTAGGCATGGATGGGGGAGTGTAGAGTATACTGTTCGGGCGAGCATTGGTTAGAAAAGATTGCCTGAAGAATAGAGAGAGGCGGTTGGGGAGATTGAATTGTGGGCCAATTAGCTGATGGTGATGCTAACTTGATTCTTGAAGTTGCCTACCAATTATTGGGGGCTAAAGGACTACTTGAGTGCGGTGTGGCCTCCCCGGTCCCAGATATTTTGGTTCGCTAATCCACTCATTCGTTACATCTTGAAAAACTTACCAAGTACGGCACTAGTACCTTAGAATCACACTACCGGACTTGGAAATCCAAGACATTTCAAACCCCTTCAAACGGTTATTTTTGTTCCATTCGGAGAATCTTGTCTCAGGGAGTGCCCAATGCGGTAACGGGAGTTACTAGGATGGATGAATACAGCTTGCGTATCCGAACCGCCAAGAATAAATTTCGAAACGCAGCGGCTGTTGATCGGTTTCGTCTATTTTCTTTTGACAGCCAATGGTTGCGTGTACAGTACCGGGTTTTTGCTGGTCTTTGGAAGCGCGCGGTGGGACAAGGTTCGTCTTTCAAACTTTATCGTAGTCTATGGCTGCAAGGGGGATCATGTCAACAATAGCATGGGGATGGTGGGGTATATAAGGTGGTAAGGTACACTGTGTGACCTCTTCTCTCTTTTCTATATCCTGCAAAGTATCCATCTATCTCCACGAGTTTCCTTTCTTGTTCCTTTTTTTCTTGTTTTTTCTTTCCTTTCTAAATTCTATTATATTCTATTGACGACTGAGTCGTTGTAATTTTTACGATCCTTATATATAACTGGGTTATTTTCCTTACTTTTTTCTCCCTTCATCACTTTTCTGTGTTTCACGATCGATCGTTCACGTTCACACTTACCGTCCACAACTGCTACATCCAAAGCTACAACGATCACTAGAACGAAAATGCTAAACCTAACCCGCTTCTCCCGCTTCGGCACAGGTCAATGCACCAAGCCTATCTTCCTCTTCTCCCTCATCGCCCTCTCTATCTCCCTGATATTCACTTCCTTCCTGTTGACAGGGAGCTCAACCCCATCGCTCCGAAAGTTCTACCTGATAGAACTAAGTTACAATACCGATACCAGGAGTCCCTCCCCTGTCATCGGCAACCTGACATCCCTCATCTCCTCTGACCGTGGCAACAAGACATTCTCTACCATCCGCGTGGGCTACCGCAGCTTATGCATTGACCACGGCGGCGACTGGGAGTGCGCGCGTGACGCCAGCGCCCTGAAGCTCTCTGCGAAGGAGGTCGGCGGGGATCCCTTAGAACTGGTTGCTGTGGCGGATATCTACCGCAAGAGGATTAGCTTTAGCACACCTGTCTGGGCGAGCCTAGTGGTGTTGGCGGTTGCCTGGATCGCTACTGCTGTTACCTGCCTGCCGGTTATTCCTGTGCACCCCGTGTTCAAGAAGGTTGCTGCCGGAGCGGCGGCGTTGGCTGTAGTGACGCTGCTGGGTGGGATGGTTTTGCAGAACGTTACTTCGTGAGTTGCCCTCCTCTCCCCCCTCGCCTCCATGCTGACTCGTGGGACCACAGAACCGCCGTAGCAACACTCGTTAACCAACTCGGCCTGACTGCCATTAACGTACACCTCGGAAATATGATCCCGGCATTCGGGTGGACTTCCTTCGCCCTGACGCTCCTCTCAGCGGTCGGTCTTGCCGCCGTGGTAGTGACGGAATACACCCTTGAAAAGACACAAGAGAAAGTAACGCGCAAGGCCGAGGAGGCGCTGTCCAGAGGCACCGGCGGAAGGATTAGTCCTGCGGACGTTATGGAGTGGAAGAATGCGGTTAGCAGTGTCAATGAGAGGAGTGGCAGCGCCGGGAGTGACAGCGGATTTGTGGGAAGGGTGGGAGGAGGAGCAGCCGGGAGAGCCGCGATTGTCGGGCAGGGGGTTAGCCTTGCGACTAGTCTTATGAAGAAGAAGATGAACACGGGTGGGGGACCGGTTACTGGGCCTAATATTGTTTGAGCGGCTTTATTGCTGGAATCGGATGAGGTAGGCGGGGTAACGAATAGGTGGGAATTGCATTGATGGGTTGCGCATGGGATGGCATAGCGGTCGAATCTGTTTGGTTGTTTGTCTGTTTGGTTGTATAGTTGACTTACCTGATGTCTGTGGCATAATTATGATATTACATGGAGTCACGTCTTGCTCCGTCGAACTTTGTGATCACCTGGTTGCATCGCCCCTTTTCTTGGCGACGTATGAAAATTCAGCCAATGGGTGATGGTAGGGTAACCGTCGAGAATTTGTCTGTAGGTTTGGACCCAAACTTTTATTCAAAATCCGGCGCTGCATAATCTGGCAAGAACCGGCAGGCGCCAGTACGTTGAAATGAGAAGTGACTGAACGGGAATTTGTCATTGCGTTAAAGTGGGGCCTAGAGAGGTTTAGTCCTAGCTGTGGGGAGCTAGGATATGGCGCGATTTCGGAGGATTGGTTGAGAAAATTTTATTTGAACGTGCTAGTGCCTGCCAGTTCTTGTAAGATTATGCGGTAGTATAATAGCGGGTACGAAGCAGCATATCAGCAGAAAAACATGAGCCAAAATTATCTCCAACGCGAAGGCACGAAGATCGATGCCAAAGAACCCAAGAGCGACATCAACGGGCTCGAGACATAGATAACGTGGAATGGTATTTAGTCTCACAGTTTCGGAGGATTGTGGTGTTTTCGCAGGGCTTACTTTGGAGATTCCAGTGAGGAGTGGAGAGTATGAAGTTTGGTGTAGGAAAGGAGGAGGGGGAAGATGGAGACCCGGAGGCGCTGTTGGAGGTAGAGTAAATACAGAAGACGTTGCGTAAGGAGGAAAGAAAGAAACGAAAAGAAGGAAACAACTCCCTGCTTAAACTAGAAGAGAAACTAGTTACCCATTCCGACTCACACAAACTAGGGCTCAACATGCGTATAGCATAAAGCCCTATCAGACTCACAACCTCCAGATATCATGTTGAAACTGTGAAATTTAGGCTGAGATCAAACACATTGGTAGGAGGGAGGAAAAGGCAAGTCTTCCAATGGGTCAGGGCTTTGTCGGGTAAACCCGGGTTCTTCGCTAGTTGGATTAGGTTCTGTCGGGTCGTTGGGCTGGGTGGTGGATCTCTCTTCGGGTTGGGTCGGGTTCAGCGGAGGTTCAATTGTGCTGTAAGTATCACAATTGCATCTCCCCCATGAACCCAATCCATATCAATCATTTCTGCTCGGAAGCTATTAAGTTATGATGCCGCAACCGCAACCTTATCGCGACATTGGAATAAATCCCTAGATACCCCTACCACCACAAAATATCAAACATAATAGTGGTAATATTATTATTATAATAATTATTGTCAAGCATTTCTTGCCTGCCCCCACCGACAATCCAGCCACCAATCCAACCAGGCGTACAAGACTTAGCCCGAAATACCGTCTACTACCGCCACTATTGCTATGCCGCCCCGCAAACACCCCCTAAAAATCCTTCTCCTAACCACCCTTGCCTTCCTCCTCATTCTCTTCCAACACCCATACCCGGCGCAAGCCATGCCGCGCATAGTCCTCCTAACAGACTTCGACCAAACCCTCACTCAACTGCACAATGAGACTACCCCCATCATCGCACGTGCAGCGTACGCCCTCCATCCCGAGGACGACATGCCCGCGCATCCGTGGGAGTGGTATACGAAGATGTGGGTAGATGATTATGCTATCATATCTGCTTCGTTCCCACCGGAGACTCGAAAGAGTTTTAACGACGAGGAGGAGTTTGCTGGTCTGATTAGAGGTGTTGAGGAGGCTAGCGTTCGTCGAGTGGAGGATGGCGGCGTATTCCGTGGTATGCGATGCGGGGAGTTAATTGAAGAGGCGTACAAGAATAATGGATGTGTGATAAGAAGTGGGTGGGGGGACGTCTTTGGTAAAGTTTCCCGCGGGGGTGGGAGGATTGCAGTCATTAGTGTTGGATGGAGCAGGAAGTGGATCAGACACTGTCTTGGCGAGCGTGAGGACGTAGGAGTTTATGCGAATGAGTTGATCGCTGGGCCAGATGGAAAACTCACAGGATATCTCGACCGGACTGGCCTTAATGGGGGTGGATTGTGGAATTCGATTGATAAACGAGACTATGTTCGTTGGATCGTCGACCAGGAGAAACAGAAAGGCGACGAGGTTGTGGTTGTCTATGTTGGCGATGCCCCCACGGACTTTTTTGCGATGTATGAGGTGGATCTGGGGCTTGTGTTTGGGAGGGGGCTGGATTCTGTGTGTGGGAGGCTGGGAGTGCCTATTCGGAAAGGCATTCCGGAAGGATTTGTTGGAGCTCGTGGCGTGGAGAGGAGGTCATTGTTTGAGATTGAGGAATGGAGCGAGATCGGCGGATGGATTGATTCTTTGGAGGCGTGATTAGAGTAACGGCTTTGTGGGGAGCACTTGGGTCCCCTCCTTTATTGCATACACTTTGAGGATGGGGTTTTATCTTAAAAAGCGTAAATATTATTTTTTTACGCCAGTGGCTTTTAGTGTAGCTTTAGAGGAATAAGAGTTTCTGTATAAAATTGCTGAGTTCCCCTGTCAGGTATGTGGCCCTCATTTAGCTATGGCCGGATAGGGCCTCTCATAATTTCAATTTCTCATTGAAAGTGAGCGTCCCGATAGCATTATTTGAGGTGTTACTAGATGTCCGCAGCACAGAAAACAACATTCCAATCCTTTAACTTTCGGGAAAATAGTAAACCTAGATTAACACCCTGGCGATCTCATACCATTAAAGATATTATGACTTGGACCTCGCGTTTGCAGCACTAATTCCAGAGCGTTGCGGCGATAGGCCATGTATTGACCCACTTTGCGGTTTTTTCTATCAAATTCAGGAAACCTATAATCACGAATTGTCGCTCGATAATCATTACCATGGTCGTTGTTGGGGATCGCCGCACTCTTAGCCGCAGTGTACGCGTATGCCCTCGTGGAGGGACGCGAAAGCCTTATTCCTTCCTTCTTGTCTTCTCCTATCCATGACCTTTCTTTCTTCAACACACCCAGCTTCCTTCCTTTCTTTCAAGTGATCCACTCTGTGCCGTCACTCCACTGCGTAAAACCCTGCCTGCCGGTCATTACCTCCGGATCCAATATTTTCAACCGTCATTTCCATAAATTCATTGCGGCTATCGTAACAGTGAAAGTAGTCCAATTTCTCCCATCCGTCTCTCCCTGCTCAAACAAAAGTGCCCAACCCAACCACCACTCCAATCCTCAAACTAGATATCGAGGAGCCACCCCGACTTCTCACTGCTCATCTCCTTCATTTGGCACAAACGCAATAAGCTTATGGATCTGAATAATATTCGCATCCAACCCTGGCTCCTCGGGCAGGTCGAAAATCACATTAACCCCCTTCCTAAACATTAGGCAATGCGTGGAGCCTCCGAAATGGAACATGCCCAATTCATCTCCCTTCTTTACCCGGCCCCCCTCTTGAACAGTTACCTCGCAGGTCGAAACCTCAGCCATTCCAACCGCCATAAAGCACATTAGCCCGATGTTCGGATTATCCGCTTCAATGAAGACTAGAGCGCGGGTCGCGACTTCAGTGATGTAACCTTGAGACTCGTTCGGTGCTGCCTCATCGAAGCCAGCGATGCGCGCTTCGGAGTAGTACGTCCCCGGGATTTGCACCTTCTTGACGATGGTGCCATTCACGGGACTGTGCCAGCGGTGGTAGCACAGCGCGCTGAGGAACGCCTGGTAGACTGTCCCGCCGACAAATTGGTCTGCAAGGGGGTCCTGAGCGAGCATGTGGGAGACCGAGTACGGTTGTCCCTTTATCCAGAAGAGGTCCATTGCTTTGACGTTTGTCTGGAGGCTGTACGGCCCCGACTCGCAAGCGTTTATGATGAAGCGGTCGTCGTCCGGGCGCTCAATCGGCCGGGCCCCAGGCCGGAATTTACGAACGAAGAAGTCGTCCCATGACGTGAAGCCGTAGTATTGAGCTCCAGGATCGCAGATATAGGTCGCAGAGAAGTTCTGCATTAGCTCCTCGGACATGGCGGCTTCCCCAAACCATCCAGTTTCCGGATCGTCGTTGAGGACGTATGCCGAGTCTGCAGACTTGAGGAAGGCGCCCCAGTAATCGAGAACTTTGCGGAACTGAGCGTTGACTTTTTCGTTCAAGAAAGCTGCAAAACCGCCCGGAGTGCCCATGGGCCAGTCGATAATGGCGTTGATTGGGAAGCCGACGAGCCCGGTATCTTTCTGATATTCTGGTGCTGTAGTCATGATCTCGTTGAAGCACTCGAGCATTTTATTATAGTTACGGACTTGGGGTTTGCCGGTAGGGTCATTGTCGTAGGGCGGTTTGTGGGGGATTTGATGAAACATCTGGTGAAAGAGCATGTAGATTGCGGGATCTGTCTCGATCAGCTCTTTGAATTCTTGAATGACCTCAACGAAGGGTTCGGCGCCGTCGTAAAGATCTCTCTTTTTGTCAATTTGGTCGAGCAATCTTTGGAGCCAGAGTCGCATGAGAGTACGGTCTTGGGGGAGCCATTGGCCTACCCTTGGGACTCGTTTGGTCACTCCAGTAGACATGGTTTCGATAGTATGTAGAGTATTGTAGGGAGAATATGTGTTTCCGAAGATAGAATGTTTGGAGGGGGTTGCTGAGCAAGAATACCTCTTTATAAAAACCGGATTGTATGAATACGCGCGCGAAGCCTCTCATTCAACAATCCTATTCGAGCACTTAAATCTTTAGCTGAAATATCAGCCTCATGATGCAAAAGACAAGACGGTATCCATTACAGGAATGCCGCTCATCTCTTTGCATTATAGGAGGCGGGAAGTGATCGATTTTGTGCAGCTTTTGTTTTGGGCAACCCCACCGATGCAAGATGCTAGCGTCCACAATCTATGGTGCCTCCCCTAGGGCTAGCAGAAGTTACTGATGTAGTTGGAAGTCATGAGACCTCATGGAGAAGGTATGTACTATACGAGTACTGCCCCTCCGCAAAAGTCTTGGTGAAACGGAATTTATCTCTGCCTAAGGAACTCCAATAGATCTCAACTGTGCGATACCCTCCTTCGGAAAGTAAAAGTTCAGCAAAATGGAGATGCTGTGACTCGTACCTGCTGAATTGTGCTAATAATTGTTAGTGGGTAACAATAACTCTGATACCAACTTAATAGCCTATCACTATAAGACATTTCTCACAGCCCAACTGAATAAGGGAGGAATACAGCTACTTTGAGCTCCAGGGTGGGAGGAAAGTTTCTCATACTCTTCCCTAGCCATGCGATTCTCTGTGTTTAATGAAACGTCCTAACTGAATTTGGAACACCTACCATCCAGCAGGGAAATCAGCTACGCAATCACATTAATGTCGCCCATTTTCCACTCGCTGGTATTCCCCGTTCCTCCCCACTCTTCAGAGACACTATCAATTCGATTTTAGGGGGGAATAGAAATACATTCCCGATCCAGGATCGGTCTGAAGCTATATCACTGGGGGGGTGGATCATATACCTCCTGGTTTAGGCTAGCTATTTTAACTGACACTCGGAATGGTGGCCTTTGCTATAAACAGTAGGGTAAGGACTATTGGGCAATTAGAGGAGTGAGAAGGCCAGGATTTCCATGATGTGGCTAGATTACTGAATTGCTGGAGGTTTGTGATTCTCGGGGGTGGTAAGAAACAGGTACAGTACACCCATTTTACAATGGTTGATATTACATCATACCCCAATTTCTTTCTGACTCCAAAATCAACACCCCTCATGATACACAAAACCTAGAAAAGAGAGAAAAACTCCGAGATCGCTAAGTAATCGTGCAAAAAGGGTTAACAGACTTAAGGCGAGAATATGATTCCTAAGGCCCACAAACTATATCCCCCACTCCTGTCAAAATACAGAAAGATCATGAAGGTTAGAAACGTGATATCATACCATTGAATTGCCTGTGGCCCTCCCTCCATTCGTGTGTCTTTGCCAAGAATGGCAATGATCACAGTGCCCTGTGCCGCCTACCCGGGGAGCATCGAGATGCGGGCAAGGACCAATATATCCACGTTGGGTCAGACAGCGTAACATTGAGCTCCCCTCGATGCGTGCTCGATGCTTATAAGTTTCCAAACCTAGAACCATTTCCTCTCCCGCATCGTGAGAGAGTTGCGCTAGTTCGATTTCGGAATTGGAGATAGATTCTGCCGATGGTCGAGTAGCTTTGCCCTACCATAAAAACTCGAATAATTGGACCATGTGCTAGGACGTTGGACTTGCCTCCCCTAGTAAGGTCTGTGTTTTTCACTTTTTATTTTTTCTCGGGGAATGTGTTTTTTTGGTGCATCCCCCCCCTCTTTTCTAGAGGAGGAAATTTCGGACTTCATAGCATATGGTCTAATTATTCGAGTTTCTATTGTAGCTGGGATGTGCTAAACCTGATAGTTGCGCTACCTCAATCTAAGAGCTGCTGTAATTTATCCCTAGTTGATACAGCTGTCAATGATTGGAGTGGCGAACCGAATATGCTGTGCTTCCCAAGGCTCCCGCTTACTTTATTGAGAGATACTGCATAGTAAGTCCGGATTGGAAAAATCTCCGGTTACCGGTTGAACTAGAAATTGCGCTAGAACAGCCCGACAATGTATGGAGCAATGGGTAGATTAGGGAGAAAATTTGCCCTCGAGTTTGGCTTTGACGATAATTCCACACAGGACACTGTTTCCATAACTCCTTTTACTGTTCCGAGGGAAAGAGTTTTCTGAAGAGATTTCCCTTTACTTGCCTCTTAAGCCATACATTCCTTGACTGCTTTAGTGTTATTTCCAACTAACCGAATTATGCTGTAACTAGACGAAAGCCCTGTGGAAGGGTAGCCGCAAAAGTGGGGTCAAGAGCGGGCACTAATAAATGAGAAAATCATCTGACTATCGATTGGCGATCCACCCGATGCGGTCAGTCCCACATCCGCCGTACGACACCGCAAGGCTACAAGGCCAGATTGTGGGGAAATTTTCAGCTGTCTATCTCGAGTGCGATGAATGCCGAAATGTGGGGCATTGTGCCATGGGGCAAGCCTATGTGATGGCGATGGGCTGCGTATGAGGAGCGATATCTATACGTACGAGTAGGAACCGAAGCCCCGGGAGTACTGTCATCCCGATAGATTGTCAACGGCCCTTTCTTCCATTGTCAATTCTCATCCCCTTCACCCTTGGTAAAGAGTAGGGCCAATCTCGGGCTTCTTAGTTCATGATTTTGTTAGTTTTCCTACACCCCTATCAGATCCTTACGGCTAAGATCTCATATGAGCGCACGCCATTCTTCGATCCAAGAGCAAAAACACCTCCGAAGTTGAAGGGGCCGAAAAATAAATAAATAGAGGAGCCACCGATAGACTGCATAGGAAGGGGAATAGTGGGAGGGGAGATGATCAAAGTTGAAGTGCGCAGGCAGCGGCCTTAAGATGAGTGTTTCCCAGAGCTCAGGCTTTGTTCTGGTATGATATGATATACCGGTAGGTTGGCCATAGTGTTCTCGAGGGCTTTGGCTCGAGCCGTTCAAGCTCACTACTTCCACGAGCCGAGCCAGCTCGAGCTAGCATAAAGATGGACTCGAGCTGGACTCGAGATTTTGTAACATTTGAATCTCTCAACATTTCATCTGAAATCCGGCTAGAGGTAGGGTGGAGGGGAACGGGAGGCAACGGGAAGAATCCTAGCTAATGCTCGGAAAGAAGGTTTTCCTCATGGGAATCTGTGCACCCCCTATTGTAGGCCTAAAGGCTAGCAGATGGCTAAGTATCATAGGGTGAAAACTGAATTTCTTCTCTTGCTCTACGGAGGTACAGCTGGTAAGTTTTGTATATTGCACTAGTAGGGGTAGTCATGCTAGCAGGGGTAAAGGTGGTGAATTTGGTATAGTAGTGGCTTGGAGTTAGGTGAATGAAAAATATTTCCACAACATTGACATTGCCTGCTCATGAACCTTTCTTGAGAACCACTCAATTGACCAAAATGGAGCATCCTAGGACGGCGCATTTGACTCAGGATCAGAGACGAGATTGCAAGCTTTTACGCTTAATCAAATAGAAGTATGCTCAAATTCAAGACAAAACTGGACATTCTCTTCACCAGATTCTGTTGGAAATTACGTTATTCCTTTCCTATCCGGTGATGTGGCTATGTTGGTCATGTGACACAGCCACATGACCGAGTATTATACTAGTGTATTCTAGCATGTTCTTTAGATTTCCTTGGTATGAGGCAGTGCTTGTGTAACGATAAAGGGTATATATAGGGGTAGTTTCCGCCTTCTTTTTAGCCATCAACCACAACTTCTATTTTCCTCGCGATTGAAATCGCAACACCACCACCCATCGTGGGCCTTGCCCCCCCC
>QLOI01004035.1:0-30864 GCA_003313605.1 Tuber umbilicatum | reverse complement strand
GGGCCGGGGGGAGGGGGGTCTAGGGTTTGCTTACCTTCTTCAGTACGCTCCATACGTTTTTTCAGATTTTCGATTTCAGTAGCCTTCCTCTTCAGTGCTTCATTGATGGATTCGGTGCTGCCCTCGATTCTAGTAAAACCGTTGCCGCTTGTCTGTTCAAGTGTCTCCAATTCTTTTTCGAGTAAAAGTTTTTTCTCTTCAATCTCCATCTCCTCTTTCTCAATTCTCTCCATCTCTTCCTTGAGCTTTTGCCTTGCTGCCCTGCTTTTCACCTTGACAGCCTCAAATGCCTCAAGCCTCTTCTTCTTCTCTTGTTTCTCCGCTCTTCTCTTCCCCTCCGCTATTTCAGATTCTACCTGCTTTCTCTTTTCGGCCTCTTCCGCGGCTTCGAGCTCCTCAAGTTCTTTGAAGAGGAGTTTAAGTTTCTCTTGAGCAGCCTCTTTTAGGGACTCCTTTTCCTTAGCCGAAGGAGATTGATGTTGCTGACCCTTATCTGTCAAATATGCCCCACTACCTGCTATGCTTTCCAAGACCTCTGCCCCCGCAGGCTTAGATTGGTTGTCGGAAGGCGGCGTTACTGCACCACCATTATTTGGCGTACCGACTGATGTTGGGGTTGAGACACTGCGCTTTGCAGCAAGTTTCTTTTTGTGTTGCGCTTCTTGAATAGCTCGCTTGAGTGTCTCAATCTCTTCCATCTTAGATTGCAAAGCTATCTTGGCATGGGCACCTCCTGGCCCATTTCTGTAGCCCGCATTGAGGGTTCCAGGGGGTGCCGTATTCACGGAACGCAGTGCTACGCTCACATTCACAGTACTTGCGCTTCTTTGAACATGCTCGATCGGCCCGGGAGGACGAGCGCCGGTAGGAGTTGATCTCGAGGTCCTTGCCTCACCATGTCCCGTGTCATCATCATCATCGGCTTCATCAGTCCCTTCATCGTCATCTGAGACTTCAATAATGAGTCTTCCGAAGCGTTGTTCACCAAACTTACGTTTGGCGGGCTGGGGTTCAGAGTACAAATCTGATGCGACAGGTCTCTTTTTACGCACATTAAGCGGGCGTTCCAAAGGCGTAGCTGGAGATAAGAGCGCAACAGTTGCAGAAGCAGTTACACCTACAGCAGACGTAGAAACAACGGGAAGAGGCTTGGGTTCCGGGGTGGGCGAATCCTTCATAATTGTATCAATGTGTTCATTTGCCTGGCTTGCTAACTGGATGGGCGAGTTGTTTGATATGTCCGCACCAGACTCTCCAAGTGAGAGCCCCGGAATGCGTGGAACGTCCATGGAGGTTCTGGCAATAGCCGCAACAACAGGTGTGGAGGAAACCGGCGTTGGAGCATGGGAAGGAACTTTTGCTGGGAGTTTTAACTCCCCTATTTTTCTTCTTAGGACTTCCTTCTTTGCTTCAACTTCTGCAGACCGTTTTGTTTTCTCAGCCTCTGCTTTGGCCGCCTCTCTCTCGGAAACCAATTCTGCAGCTCTTGCCTCAGCCTCTCGACGCTCTTTATCTCGAACGGACTTCCCCTTCTCTAACTGCCTTCGGATCATCTGGGCGCTCCGTTCAATCTCGGTTCTTTGGGGCGGGGTTGGTGCAATTATTTGTCTAGTATCCTGCTGCGCTGCGTGGGTGACGTTGACATCCGCACCTGGAGACGGCGAAGCGGCCTCAGCTGGAACCGAGAGACCTAATCTTGTAAAAACTTTTCTAAGAACTCTTGGATTGATGCCTTCTTCAACCATGTTTGCGAACGTCACCTTTAAAAGGAGCATGTTCGAAACAGCAGTCTCAGTCTCTTTGCGTAGAGCCTCAGGATTACCGAATAAGACTTCAGTTGAGAGCCGGGAGAAGGCCTGTGGCACTATGGAGTATGAAGGAACCCTTGTGACCCCTTTATGAGATTGAGGCTGATGTTGAGGACCCGTCGGGGGCGATGGATCGGGTTCAGAGAAGAATAGAGATTTATGTTGGAACTCTATCATAAGTGTAAGTAAGGGACAACCCATCTATTTAGCGTGGAGCTCAGGGAAAGGGCAAAGATGTGACAAAGTAACGAAGGCAGCATATAAAGTAATACCTTTTTCTTGCGATTCGATCGGTCGATACTGAAAATCTGTAGACCACACCCGGCCATAAGATAGTTCATTACCTGGAAGGGTTGACAACTGGGCCGAAGATTGGGAAGCATGTCCAGAATTGAACCCAAGTGCATGATTACTTCGTGGCCGTGGACCATTTTGAGGTCTATACAAATCGTCCCTACATTGCCGTTCAATATTAGCATACACAAATGAGTGTTCGATCAAAGTGATTACCATGGGGATGAGGACATGTTTGGCGAGTATGGTTGGGTGTGGCCATCTGGCCTCGGTGCTGGGGAAAAAGTTAGTGGAGTGGCTATAATATTTGGGGTGCCATTTACTGTAGGTTTCAAAAATTTGCTGTGGTTCCTCTCGAGCCTGTTGCCTGCCTCCGATGCTATTTGACATTTCGTTAATGATAGTACCTTGACCGTCTCCCTCAATATCAGACAGCTCGCCTTCTTCTCTATCCTCGACTGAAGTCCTGTCAGTTCGCTCAACAAGCTTACCCAATCCTGGAAGAGCTGGATCAATGCCGGGAATTTGGGCTGCGGATAATGGTAGGCGAGGGGTATTACTTGTAGCTTTCGGAAAATAATTTGGGGAACGCGTAGCTGGCGAAGTTGGACTGCTTGTGGTATTACTGGTATTGGCGCTCGTCTTTCGATTGACGTTAACTAGTACAGAGGGAAATCCCCCGAAAGCGGGAGTGGGAGGATAACTCGTCATCCCTCCTAGAGGACGGTGTTAATACTCCGCACGCGTGGTTGTGCTCTATGACTTGAAACAAATAAAATAAGTCGGAAAATAGAGAAATTGTGTAAAGGAGTAGAGTTGGAATGGTTGCGGTGGTGGGGAATGAGGTCGCTTGAGGGAGGATCCCTTGAGTTAAGTTGGGTGAAAATTATGCTATAGGTAAACTAGGGTTAGTGAGCAAAGAGGACGGTTAGAGGTTATGTGAACCGGCCCTCGATATTTGAAGTCCGATACCGGCAGGTTATGGAGATAGCCCTATTCTTGTGTCTATCGTACTCCGTCCTGCTCTTGCCCGGCCTAGGGTATCTTTTCCACTGTCAGCGGAACCGTGGTTATCTTCCTTCCTGCAAAGTTCTTGTTTCTGGCCTGGGGCAGCTAGTTTGCTCTAGGATAGTCTGTTGGTTCAAGGTAGTGCACGCAGCGCCGGAGCTTTGTGTTGGAGATGCGATGGCATTGATTGTGACAGAGAGATCGAGGTCGAGTGGGTTGAATTTAACCTAAGGCAAATTACGACAGTGCTTTGACTGTTCTATCCCCTAAATGTTCTAAAAGAGGCAATTCCTACTTATCCTAATTGAGCCGCCACACTTGAGCAAAAAGACCTGCCGAGGATCGGTTATTTTCACGCTAGCACAAATTGGGCTCTTTGTTTATGTTTTGATGCAACTTGCCAACGCAATTGTTGGTCGGAGGAAGCTGAGGCTCTCTGGCAAAGCTTCCCCGATCATTGAAGTTTGTCAACACCATTCACAGATACATACACTCCCCCCACTCCATACATCTCTCCCGCATCAACCTCCTAACCGGCACCCGCCATTCAACTTCTATCTCTTTTTATAACTAGGAATTGCTTTCTCTTGTCTTCCCGGACTACTATGTCCGGTTTCAATCCATACACCACCTCTGGGTTTACCCCCCCACAAAATCCTCCTGCGCTACTATCATGGCAGCAGCGCCGTCCTGCCCCCGGAGCCCACAAGAAATCTTCGTCTCCTGCTTTCAATGGTCAGGCATCACCTCCATCTCCCGCAGCAGTAGCTACCTCGATGTCTTCCAACGACTTGTCTATACCGTCATTGACTTCTTCACCACCTCGATCATCGATCTCTCCATCATTTCCCGTACCACCTGTGTCATTAGCATCTACTCCGCCAAATAAGATCCATCGGCAATCTTTGTCTTCTTTTTCCCCTTCAACTATTTCCACTATCCCCCCACGGCATAACCGAAGTGGCTCTACTCCAAAGGGTATGCCAGGCACCTTTGCTCCCAACTTTATTAAATCTACAGATGAGAGACGGAACAGCACCGCTAGCCTGGGCACTGGTATCGCAGGAGAGAGTAGTGATTTCTCCGGAAGGAGGTGGGTATGGGTCAGGGATCCGGAGAAAGCTTTTGTGAAAGGGGAGGTGATACTAGATGAGGATGGGACACTCACAGTGAGATGTGATGATGGTGCAGTATGTATACCCACGAAGTGTTGTTGAAGATATCTGTTGCAGCGTCCTTTCCGGGCCTAATATTAAGTTTGAGTGAGTATCTGCTGATCTGATGCCACGATTAGGAGCGGACAGTGCACTCGGACAATGTCGATAAAGTCAACCCGGTCAAGTTTGATAAAGCTGACGACATGGCTGAGCTTACACACTTGAACGAAGCCTCCGTGGTGTATAATCTCCAATTGCGATACCAGGCCGACTTGATATACGTAAGTTTGGTGAAAATTGAACCCATGCCCGTTCAGAAACTAATGCCATTTCGTTCCGAAGACATATTCGGGCTTGTTCTTGGTGACGGTGAACCCTTATTGCACGTTGCCCATATACAATAATGAATACATAGCTATGTATAGAAATCGGTCAAGGGAAGATACCAAGCCTCATATATTTGCTATTACCGATGCCGCCTTCAGAAACATGCTTGAGATGAAAGAAAATCAAAGCATCTTGGTAACGTCAGTCTGTATAATTTAAGAATCTTAGTCTGTAGGGTTGCTAACCTTTATGGCAGAGGGGAATCTGGGGCTGGAAAAACCGAAAATACTAAAAAGGTCATACAATATTTGGCTGCGGTTGCCTCCGATAATTCATCATCACGACAACTAGGAACACTGGAGCTTCAAATTCTCAGAGCAAATCCTATTCTTGAGGCCTTCGGGAACGCACAAACTCTTCGGAATAACAATTCGTCGCGATTTGGCAAGTTCATACGAATCGAATTCACGAGGTCTGGACATATCGCTGGCGCTTTCATTGACTGGTATCTGCTTGAGAAGAGTAGAGTTGTGCGGCAGGGGGGGGAAGAAAGGAATTATCATGTCTTCTACCAGCTTTTGAGGGGAGCGAGTAAGCAAATGAAGGATATGTATTTGTTGGGTGACGAAGGCATCGACGCATGGAATTACACCAAAGACAGTAACAACTCGATAGCAGGTGTTAGTGACACAGACGAATTTCGGTCGCTGATGGAAGCTTTTCAGATAATGGGTTTCGGTCCCGACGAACAGGTTTCAATCCTTCGGGTTATAGCTGCAGTTTTACATATTGGAAACATCCATGTTGTCCCAGAGCGCCGTGGCAGCGAAGACGCACGATTAATGAATCCTAACCAAGCCGAGAAACTAT
This sequence comes from Tuber umbilicatum, assembly GCA_003313605.1. Lineage (NCBI taxonomy): Eukaryota > Fungi > Ascomycota > Pezizomycetes > Pezizales > Tuberaceae > Tuber > Tuber umbilicatum. The sequence continues at coordinate 25,400 of QLOI01004035.1, read as the reverse complement.
GCCACGTACTAGGAATACCTTTGGATGGCTTCGTTAAAGGACTACTCAAGCCTAGAGTAAGGGCCGGAAGAGAGTGGGTCAACCAATCAAGGACAGCTGAGCAAGTAAAACATAGTCTTGATGCTCTTGCCAAAGGTTTATACGAGAGAGGGTTTGGTAGACTTGTTGAAATGGTCAATAATAAACTTGATACCAAGGGCGATGGCGATAGTTTTATTGGGGTTTTGGATATTGCTGGTTTTGAAATTTTCGAGGTATATCTATCTAATATTATTACGAACCGATAGCTCACGATCTTCTAAAACATTCAGTCAAACAGCTTTGAGCAACTTTGCATCAATTACACTAATGAAAAACTGCAACAATTCTTCAATCACCACATGTTCGTTTTGGAGCAGGAGGAATATGCAAAGGAGAAGATCGAATGGAAATTCATCGATTTCGGTCACGATTTGCAGCCAACCATTGATCTTATAGAACTACCCAATGTAAGTAAGATATCTTAGCTCTCCTTCTGGTTTCTAACTTCGTGTTGTCAGCCAATCGGTATCTTTTCCTGTCTTGATGAAGACTGTGTGATGCCCAAGGCCACCGACAAGTCCTTTACTGAGAAATTACACTCGCTCTGGGATCGCAAAACCCAGAAATACAAGCGATCTTTACTAAAACAAGGGTTTATGCTTACCCATTATGCCGCCGAAGTCGAATATTCTACTGAAGGATGGTTGGAGAAAAATAAGGATCCGTTGAATGAGAACATTACGAGGCTTTTGGCTGCTTCTCACGATAGCCATATCTCCTCACTCTTCGCCGAATATGCCGAGGACGCGAGCGAGGCAGGAAACGTGATTAAGAGTCGTGTGAAGAAGGGGTTATTTCGCACTGTAGCCCAAAGGCACAAGGAACAGCTGACAAGCTTGATGGCTCAACTCCATTCAACCCACCCCCACTTCGTGCGATGCATCATACCTAATCATCAGAAGAGACCCAAGAAGTTAAATGCGCCGCTCGTTTTGGATCAGCTCAGGTGCAATGGTGTATTGGAAGGGATAAGGATTGCGAGAACGGGATTCCCGAACAGATTGCCGTTTGCAGAGTTCCGACAGCGATATGAAGTCCTGACACCAAAGATCCCTAAAGGATATGTTGAGGGCCAAAAGGCTTGTCAACTCATGTTACAACAGCTTAATCTCGATAGCTCTTTATTCCGAGTTGGTTTGACAAAGGTCTTTTTTCGCGCAGGGGTATTGGCCGAATTGGAAGAACAGAGAGACACCTTAGTACGAAAGATAGTAACAACTTTCCAGAGCATTGCCAGAGGGTATCTACAAAGAAAGATTGCAAGTAAAAGACTATACCGTGCAGAAGCAACGATGATTATTCAGCGGAATCTGCAGGTGTACCTCGAACTTTGCGAAAGTCCTTGGTGGAAGCTGTTTATGAAAATGAAACCACTGCTCGGAGCTACTCATTCCTCTAGTGAAGTCAAGAAAAGGGACGAAATGATTCAGAAGATGGAAGCGCATATGCAAGCTGAAGCCGAAAATCGTCAAAAGCTTGAAGAGGAGAGGAGGAAGGCAGACGCAGAGCTGCACAAGGTCCAAAAAACCCTAGAGAGCGAGAGAGCTCTTGCATTAGATAAAGAAGAAATATTTAAGAGAATGCAGCAGCGGGAGGCGGAGTTGAGTGAGAAACTTGCTGGCGCTCTTGATGACCAGGATGTATTGGAGGACCAGATTGACGAATTGATGTCAGCGAAGAAGAAGGCAGATGAGCAAGCAGAAGTCTGGAGGAAGGAGTTGGAGCAAGCAGGGGATCTAATTGCAAAGCTTGAAGACGAGAAGCATGAAATGGCGGCGAGACTAGAGTTTCTAGATCGCGAGCTTGAAGCAGCCGAGAAACAGAGAACCGAGAGAGGTGATGCCGAGGATAGGCTGGAGCAGGAGGTACGCTTACTGAGGAGCCATCTTTCTCTTAAAGAGCGGAAGATACACGACTACGAGGAAGCCCTCAGGAAATCAGATCATGAGTTAGATGAGAAACTTGCTCATGCAGTATGTCTCAGTGCCCTGTCGTTATTATTGTTCAACTAACGTTGAGGACAGAATTTGAGTTTGCAAGAAGGACAGAAACAAATACGGGAGTTAGTCGACGAGAATAGGAAACTTAGGGATCAGCTCTCGGATCTGTCTTCCACCTCCACCGGGTATGAGGACCTTGTTCGCCGTAAGGAGAGTGAACTTTCGCTCCTTCATATTGACCTCAAGAGGATGGAACTTGAGCGAAAGGCATTTGATGATGAGAGACGTCAATTGACGCAGAAGCATGACGATATATTATTAAGACTTCGAAGTGCTACATCTGAAGTGGAAACCTTGAAACACGAGATGGCCCGCTTGGAGAAGGAAGCTGCCGATGCGCGTAAACTCCTGGAGGCAAAGATATCGGAGGATCATAAGTCTGGGCAGGGCCGGCGTCTTCTGGATGAGCAAATCAAAGAGATGAAAGCGGAGCTGTCCACGCTGCAGACCGAATTAAACAAAGAGCGTCAATCTAGGGCCGATGTTGCGCTTCTCAGTGAGCACAAATTCAACAACCTCATGCGGGATCATGATGCTGTGAGCACTGCAAAGGTAACCATCGAAAAAGAACTTTATTCGCAACAAGACACCCTTCGGCGCGCCCTAGAAGCACGATCCCAATCAGAGAAGGAAAAGAGAAACATCCAAACCGAGTTGAAGATTGCGAGAGATCGCCTTGCAGAGGCTGAAAATGCTAGGACCCGAGCGGAATCTGAGATTGAGAAGAGCCTTTCCCGACAGGCGAAGGAGAAAGAAGCAAGACTAGAAAAGGATCTTAAGGCCAAAGAAGAAGTTCTCTCTATTTGTGAAGCAGAGCGCAAGAGACTCGCTACTGAGGTTACACGCCTCACGAGAGTCGCGAGTGAACAAGATTCAGCACGCCAAGCCTACGAGAGCTCAAGGAAGCGTACCGAATCTGAGGTTAATGCGGTGAAGAACAGGCTCCTGGCCTCCGAAAACGACAATCGCGCGCTACAAAACAAGATTCAGCAAAAGAACCTTGAGATCAACAAAGCCAATGCAAAAGCGAGTGAGCAGTATCGGGATAAGATTGTTTCTTTAACAGCTGAGAAGGCCAAAGCCGATGAAGAGTGTCGGAGGTTGAGGAAGCAATATGAGGACGCCCAAATACAGATCCGTGCTCTTGAGAAACAGAAGGAGAAACTTTCGCTGAACTTGGAGGATTTGAATCATGAAGTTGCGCGCGAGCACAAGACAACTAGGAATGCAGAAAAGACCGTCTCCACTGTTCAACTTCAGCTTGCTGAGGCTAACAGGACCCTGGAGATGGAGAGGCAATTGAAGTCACAAGCCCAGGCGAACACACGGCAGATCCAGAACGCGTTAGCAACTGCTAACTCTGAACTTGAAGACTGTCATCAACAACTGCTCGCTCTACAGAAAGTCTTTAGCCCACAGGGCGAACAACCTAAGAACTGGGAGTCAGGTAGGACAAGCGTTGCCCAGTCCGTGGACCTTGCCATGAAGTTGGAGGAATCGAACCAAGCTCTTCGAGTTGCTAATGAGAGGCGGGCTCGTGTCGAGAAAGAGCTTGCAGAGTTAAGAAAGAGGCACCAAGATGAGATAGTGGAGATAGATAATATGCATTCTTCGTCTAAGCGTGCGCTCTTTGATGAGATGAATCAGAATCACCTGCCGTCCAATGGATCCCCCAGACCCTTCAGCAGAGCTCTAAATAACAAACCCTATTCCAACCAGTCAACTCCTACACGGAAGACTCTTAACTTTGCGGCGGAGGGGTTCGATTCTGGAAAGACAGACAAGACCGTGGATACAATGGCGTTCCAGAGGAGAATGGATCTTGTCGCCGAGCTTGAAGAAGTTCAAAACCAGTTACAGCTCTCGGAAATGCAAGTCAAGCATCTGCAGGCGCAACTAGATCGAGCAGCAGCAAAAGAGAGCGCCGCCGAACAGAGCCCATCCGCCAAACGAGCAGTTAAGTTAGAGCGCGAAAATAGCCGACTCCATGATTTGCTTGATGAATCGGACCAGAAGAACTCCGCGCTTGAAGCCTCTATGAACCAAATAGAACTATCTTTGAAAGAGGTTCAAGCTAAGAGTCATGAGGAATTATACGATTTCATTAGCACTCAAGAACAATCTCGCCGTCATTTGGCGATGGTTTATAGCGAAACCGTCTCTGATCTTTCTAGAGCTAAAGATCAGTTTGAGAAGGTCAGAGCGGCTAAAATCGCAATCGAGAATGACCTCCGCGAGACCCAAGCTGAGCTTGACGATGCTCTATCGATTCAGCAGCAGGATAAAGTTAGTAGGGCCCAGCTACTCAACGAGTTTGCGGACCTACAAATCCGTTTGGACGCGGAGGCTTCCAAGGCTGCCGACCTTACGGCAAGCCTGAATCTTTACAAGACACGAAGTGAAGAGTATTTCAGCAAACTCGAACAGGCAGAAATATCGGTTCTTAAAGCCTCCAGGGCAGAAGCGTTCGCAAAGAGTCAGGCGCGAGAGACAGAGGAGACCGCTGCATCCGTATTGGCGGAGAGGAGGCACCTTGATCAACTTGTGGAAGACCTCCAAAGACAAAGCCAACATTACGAGGAGAAGGTTGAAGACTTGTCTGCAGATCTGTCTGCAGCCGTCCAGGCAAAGAAGAGGCTCCAGAACGAGTTAGATGACTACAGAGACAGAAGGGCCATCGATCTAGAGGATAAGGAGAGCTCTATGGAGCAAACCAGGAAGAAGTATCAGACTGAATTATCAACACTGACTGGCGAATTGGAAATTGAAAGAGAAAACGTTATCCAGGTCAGGCAGGAAAACAGGTACGTTCCCTTTTACTCCGTATTCATCCTTCTACGGCGTAAGCTGACTTTCATTCCCCAGAAACCTCCGAGAGGAAGTTGAAGATCTCCGGGCAAAATGGGATGATGAAGTTCTTAACAGTTCGACATGGGCAAAGGAGAAATCTCGCCTCGAAATTAAGCTCCAAGATCTTTCTCAGTCCCATGAAGATGCTGTTGCGGCGCACAACGAGGCCCAGAGTCGCGTTGTATCCCTCCTTGCCCAGGTCCGCAGTCTCCGTGCCAACGTCGACGAGGTGATCGGCGAGCGAGATATGCTGCAAAAGGAGAAGCGCGGTTTGGAGCAGAGACTGGTTGAAGCTAGTCAGCGGCTTGAGGACCTGGCCAATAGTGACAGCCCGTCGATGCGCAATGCAGCCGGGATGGATAGGGAGCTTCTTGAACTCAAAGGCTCTCTTCAACAACAGGAGGATATTGCTTCTGCTGCAGTAGAGAAGATGCGCCGCGCAGAGGCATTAGCAGTCGAGACACAGAGAGATATCGCCGCCGAAAGAGAAACTAATGTTAGCCTTCACAGGGAAAAGGCCCAACTAGAAAAACAAGCGAAAGATTTGCAATTGAAACTTGTGGATCTTGAGACCAAGAGTTATTCAAGCACTTCACATGACATTAGATTTCTACACACCAGAGTGCAGGAGGTATAAGCTCTATTTCCACCCCCTATCAACACAAATTGGCTAATCCTTAGATAGCTTGAAGCCCAACTCGAAGAACAGGAGAAGGAGAGAAACAAGAGCGAGCGCTCGGTGCGGAATGTCGACAGGACAGTTCGGGATCTCCAAGCTCAAATCGAGAGAAGAGACAAGGCAAATGTCCAGCTCGAGGAAGAGATCAACAAGGGCAAGGATAAGCTAGCAGGATTATTGAAGACGATCGAGGATCTTCAAGCCTCTGATTCCGAGCACCAGTTGACTGCCAGGAGAGCAGAGAGGGAAGCTCGTGAAGAAAGGGAAAAGAGTTTGAGATTGGAGCGTGAGCTGGAGGGATGGAAGGGATTGAGATTGGATAGGAATCATAACAGCCGTAGTGGAACTCTTGCAGCATTGAGCCAAGTGGGAGAGGACGAAGTTGAGAGGAAAGGCAAGAGGCACTCAGTTAATTTCTTGTGATGGAGGTTTATTCATTAGCGGTATGGTAGGGTTATGGGGTTATGGGCTTCCCTTTAGATCGGTTGGTCGGTTGGTTAGAGTACGATAGCATTGGCAGGCAGGCGAAGGTACTCATGGGTGTGGTGATCTTTCATAGCGGCGCGGTGTCTACAGGAGCGTTTTCTTTTATTTTATTTTCATAATCATTGTTTGGCGATGTGGTCCGGCATGTTTTAGGTTTCATGTGTATTGGTATTCACTCACGTCTTTGTCATGAGGACTGACTACGGTTGGGTTTCTCTGCTTCTGTATCATAGGGTCTGGTTGAGCTTGGCAAATGATACCACTTGCTTTTGGAGTTCCTGATTGATAGGTTTGATGATTTACCGGGGCAGGGTTATTAAATTTTGTGAAACATGCCTGCACTCTACTCGAGTACCGGTACGGTACGTTAGCAACCCCATCTTTGCTAAGCGTAAACCAGTTTGCCGTCCCCAGGTTGGTATTCACTACGGTGACCGACACCAGAAATGCTCCCGGACCGGCGGGACGGGGGTCATGGTCTTAGCTCTTGTCGCAGTAGCAGCCGTAAACGTTTCCACAGCCATGGCGGAACAACGCTCAAACCGACACCTCAAAGACACTAAGTTATCTCCGAAGCTCAATAAAAGTTCGCTATAAGAGGTATAATCTCGGTCACCCGCATCCCTGGATCGAGGGAAAGGAGCATTCAGTCGCAGTCATTCTCTTTGCTATTCGTTTCTTCCCCCTCCTCGGGTTATAACACCCCAATCATATAATCCCACTCATATTTCGTTTCCCCCGTTTCTGTTTGATACTACTGTATCGTAACTCCTGTTGCTCTATGGTCGGAACCCCGAGCTCGGTTGTTTCATCTGCTGGTTGCCTGGTTCAAGTGCTGCTCCATCATACTAACAGGGCGCCTGGAGCATCTCTGTGCGAGTACAGTACTGTACTGTACTCATACAGGATGAGCACAAGTACTCGTACTCGTAACTCGGGATGTAGTCTACGGGTAATTTAGCTCCGTAGTGTTCCAAGCACCTTGAATGCAGCATACGACGACGACCACAGTACGTACTGTATTGTGCTTATACGACAACCACCGATACGATATTTGATCGCAGAGCGTATCGCTGGTGACTCCTCGAATGTCAAATCCACAATCTATTCTGCGACAATTGTACTACAGAAAAATCTTTGCCAATGTTGTGCTTGTGCTACTTTGAAGCTGAAAGGTGTCCCCATCGAAAGACAGAAATTTGAGGCGGAGCCCTCTGGATCTGTGGGTAAATTAGTGCCCTTTAAAGCCTGAAATAGTTCATGATTCGAGTACCGTGCTCGGAGGCTTGCGCTTTGTCTGCCCGTATGATGATGGCGAGTCTTCTGGGGTGTCGTAATTGGTTGTTATGTTGTTGGGGCTGTGTCATACTGCACCGGTATCATACTACTCGTGCAAGTATCATACTTGAGTACTTATCTAGCTTTATTATTGTACTTTTTACTCCTGTTCGACCGGTGGTTTTGTTTTGCTCGCAGAGAGGTTTATTGTTTCGCGCGGTAAGACGTTTTTGAATTATTCCTTAGGGGTCCTTTGACGAGGGAAACTTATCGGGTCCCCGTTTGGATTATCTGGAATATCGTATATTCCGTGTTGTTTAGTGTTTGCGGTCTGGGGTTAGTCAAGTCGAGCGAGCACCATGAGGCTAATACTGGTGCTCGGGTACGATAGTATTGTAATGTGTCGGTACGGTACCGTCCGTTTTTGAGGAAAAGGGTTTGGTTTGATTGCCACCACACACATCACTGCCCGGTCGAGCTTTTGCGTAAGCCCTCTCTCTCTCCGGTGATGAATCAAATGGAGGAGTGAATCAAGTTGGAGGGTGGAGGAGGGGTGTTGTCTTAAATGCACCCGCTGGCTCCCTTTGGCTAACGCCGCGTTTTCCCTTTGTGCTTCGGCGAGCTTCGGTGGCCAAGCTGTCGCTTCCAACATATTCCCACCAACCCCCCCCCCAAAGCTCGCTTCGTGCTTTCTCGGTTCTTCTACTTCTTCTCCTACTCCCCCCCTTAGCTTCCCACCCCTCTTTTTTCCCACCCCTCTTCCTTCTTCCTACGATACTATCTACTCCTTCAATACTTTTTTCCTACAATACCATACAATAAGCTGTGATCTGAGGCTTAGTGATCTCGGGTATCGTATCGAGTAACCAGCCATGCGTTATCTACTTGCCGCTGCACCTTTTGTTATCCCGGCGCTGGGCGCCGCCGTCGCTACTATCGATCGACCTTTGGATGAACTCCTGAAGGGGTTCAAGGGTTCGGAGGAATCATACGCTATTCACCACCACAAGGGTGAATCTTTCTTGACGGCTAGAGTTGCGTGCAACGGGTGCAGGGCGTATGCCGGGTCGAAGGATCAGGACGGGTCGAAATATGTTCCCAACATGAGTTTGGAAACTGATCTGGTAAGTTTTAATCTACTCATTCACTATTGCATGCGCGTAGGAGTTAAACTGTGATGTAGATATTCGACGTCCGAATTCCAGATGATGAACCAACCACCCTTAAAATTAATGATGCGAGTGTCATCCCGTTCGGTCCAAACCTTGTTGTAAAGGCATATCAGATTCCCCGTCAAGTCGAAACCGAACATTTCCTTTTCGAGACCGCCGAGAGTGAGTGGAAGAACTTGCCTATCGGATACGACCTCATGCTCCAGTCCTCAAGGGAAGGCCCAGAATCAACCGAGAAACAGGTAACAGTGAGCTTTAGGGTCACTAGCGTCGGTGACGAGAGGAACGATGCTATTCCGGAGCTTGAGATTGTGGTTGATGAAGAGTTGGCTACTAAGCGATTGGCAATGAAGTCGGTGTCGGTTAAGAAACTTGCCGGACCACCTCTGGTATGGTTAGATGAACTTGAGGAGATGAAGGACCTTATCCCACTGTTCGAATATCCCCCTCTTCTCGACGCGCCCGCTGCCCTTGATGATACTATGCCTGTCGATGTGGATATTGAGATTGAGATGAAGAAGATTCCTTGTGGGACCAACTTCCGTTGCGTTCTGGACCATGCCATCGATAACCTACGTGTCCTCAAGGAGAGCGTTGTGGGTACCAAGGCTCCCCCTGCTCCCCCTGCTCCGCCCGCCCCCCACCGCCCATGCAAACACCACAACCAGGAAGAGCCAAATCTGGATGAAGAGCTCGTATCTACTCTCCCCTTCGATCTTAACCTTCCGGATGCTCCTTATTACACGGGTTTCGAAGAGAAGAAACCTGCACCGGGGTTCAGCCTCTTGAATATCCTTCCAAAGGTTATGGTCCCTATCTTCATTGGAATCGCTGCTGGTGTGGCGGTCAGCCTCCTTGGTCTTATCTTGAGTCAACTGTTCATGTTGGGGTGGAAGCGCATCCAGGCCTCTAAGAAGGCTAGACGCCACTACAAGAAATGCAACAGTTCTAGTGAAGCTAGAGCTATGTTGGCCATCGAGGAAGAAGACCTTCCCGAGTATAGAGATGAGGGGATTGAAGTTGTTGAGAAAGAATAGGTTCGTTTTGTTATTGTTGTTGAACAATGAAAAGAAGGGTCTAAGTTCGGGTGAAAAGGAGGGAAAGACGGAGAGAATCCATGGAGATGGAGGAGGAAATTGAGAAACAAGGAGGGGGTTTCGCAATTGGTAGTTTAGTGCTTTGTATACTCTCTTTTGTGATTTTTATTCCTTTGTAGGTCCAGAAATTGATTGATTAGAGGGGTTTCTAATCCCGGATGATTACTCGAAGAGTTCGTATATTTTGTGGGATGTGTTGGCTCTGCTATGCGGTAGTTTAGTAAAGAACTGGGAGTATGATAGAGGTCCTCATCCCCCCCACGGCCCGCTCATGAAAATCGGCGGTACCACTCACCGGTGCTGCGCTCACCATGAAAGCGTAATCCATTGCCGAACTGATATCATACGTGATGGAATGTGGTTTGCGGTGGCCTTTTTTTTTTTCAAATTGTTTTTATTTTGGACTTTCTATACTAGAGTGTCTGCCCTACCGTATCCTCCCCAGCTTACAGATCACCGGCTCCCCCCTGCCGGCTCCCTTATATCCTTGCTAAAACACATATCATGCTCTCTATATCGCAAGTCTTACTCCCTTGCCAATCCCATACCACTTGTGTTGGTTGGTATTGGCGGTTTGCGGTAGTAGGTATTATAGATGGGTGGATAGGTAGGGCTTTAGTCAACAAGGGGTTTGAGAAAGTAACTTGTCGGGCGATATTGCGTCTCCTGGTATAATATGGTAGGATATCGCGGCGTGTTTTGGTGGGTAGTTTGCGGACGGAAATACGATTGTGGTTCATAATAACCGGTACTCACCCAGCAATCTATCTCCTGCTAAAGGTTAGCGCTTGGATTACATAAGCGCAAGACCAAGGGGAGCAAGGTTACTCGTACTCGGTGAAGGTTCGGAAGGGCCGACGTCACTTTGATGGTCAACCGGGATGCTGCCGTGGGTCGGGGGCCATGGTAAGCGGGGTGGGAGATTTGGGTTTGTATGATATTTTGACCTCTCTGGGGATTATGGCAAGCCACTAGAACGCATTCTCCGTGAACTTTATGAGCTCCGCCCGGGTCGACTCCGCACAGCCACAGCTGCCCATCAGACTACACCATTCCGCCCGTTCGCACAAGGGATCTCCTGTGGCGAGGGAAGGGAGGGGGAAAGGTGCTGAGGGAAGTTTCATTCATAGCACAGAGGTTCCCTTTCATCCTGCACTATCTCTGGCCGAAGCCCTCATGATAGCATGTCATATAAGTCAGCCGGGAAGGCAAGCAGGCGGGCGGGCAGGCAGGTGGAATAGGTCGTGGTCACGGCATATCACTCGGTAGAAGGAGATTAGGAGAGCATGGATGGGAAGAGAGGGAGCGCGGTTAGCGCTATCATGTGGAGGTAATGACGAGAGAGGAAGAACATGGGGTAATTTCGGATTCACGTATTTAAAGCCGCCTACTATCTGCCTGCGGGTAAAGCGACTAGACGGAATCAAGGCTGAAACATATTCGACTGTCCGAGCTTCCAGCACGCGCAGGGTTACCGAATAGCTTCTGGATAACGGTAGCCAAGTCCTAATCACCGCGCACCACAAGGCCACAGGTCCCATAACCATATATCTGAAGAAGCAGCCCAACGAACGATGCGCAGTGGAGCCGAGATCTAAGATCGGCGTGGCTAAATTACAGAGATGAATCACGGAATGAGAGGCGGGATGAGAGGGCAGAGTGGTGGAAACGGCGATCGGTGGATGAGCTAGCTAAGAACTGACTAGACCAAGAGATATATATCTCCAAGGTGCGAACGACCAAGGGGAAAAACGAGCTCTAGGGGAATACTCCTGACAGATCCTGATCCTCCGCAACCTCAAACAACCAAGAACCATCCTGGCGCCTCCTGATCTGCCACAAACTGTGCCTACGGGTGTGGGATGTGAAAGGAACGCCACTACCATCTGCCATCTGACCGCTCGTCGCGCACCTCAAAGCCACATTTCCAATGACCGTATCTCGGCCCTGATACTAAATTCGCACTCAACTGTTGGGGGAGCGACTAGTTTACAGTAACGTAAGCTTCGCTCCGTGCTTATTTTGGAATTGGGCTTCACGGCAAACTCAACTACAGTCGCACACTTCGCTATCCCGGATGATCAAAATCTGAAGAATCTGTCCTGCGCAACGAGTGATTCGGGGCAACGGGTCATACGGGACAACGGGGTATCCGCATTATCGAGATTCGGGAAAGGGAGGTTTGACTGTGCATTGAAAGTTCTTAGCACCATTATGATATCTGTCATTTCTTGCGATGGCGATGATACAAGGAGTCAGCAAATAATTAATCGGCATCATATGAACAATTAGGCACTCGGGAGCTATCTGGAATTGATTGTCTAATACGAAAAAACTACCCGATAATGTCATCCTTCTAATTATAGATAAGTGACGGCTCCAAAAGCTCATCAATTGGGTATCGTATGGAACTATAGTGAAAAAGCCAATGCTCCTAGGTGAGAAAAATAATAATGGCGGAATAGCGCTCAACAGCTTTGCTCACGCTTTCGCTTCTCGTACTCAATAATCCAGTTCTTCACCATCTTAGTCGAAAGTTCAAGAAAATCAAGTTGATCTCTGAAGCCACGCTTATCCCGTCCATCTTTGTCATTGTTTGCACCCGAACCCGCAGCCTGGTCAAAGATTTTTCTCAGCTTCGTATTCTCCCATTTCTCCCATCTCTCGACGCGGAACTCATCAGTATCCCCAAATGCCAAAGGCTCTGGTTGTTCCTCTATATCATCTCCCCGTAGCATTTGAGGATAGGTGTCTTCCCAAGCTGGTACGGTGGTAACACACTCCCAATCGACGATCCCGGTTATCTCCAGTGTTGTGTGGTCAACCATGATATTTGAACGATTAAGGTCGTGGTGACGCAGCACGAATTCATCTGTTTGCATGTCTTCGGAGAAAAGGGAGGGGAGAATCCCCCGGAGTTGTTGGATGGTTTCCTCAATCTCCGGCACATCCTCGGCATCATCTTCATCACTCTCTGAATCTTCATCATTCGGAGGCGCGCTTTGAACGCCAGCCGCACGTTTATCTGACATATCGTTACTTCATTGTAGCCAATCCATTCGATTTATCATACTTACCAGAAGCCAGTTTCAGGAGAAGTTTCTTATCTTCCAGTTCCACCTCCATTAATGCAAGTAAGTATTCTTGGTCGCTTCGATAAGGCCCGCGATCCTTCTTTATCAGTGGCTTCCTCTTTCCAGCGAAAATAAAAGAGTTTACTATCGGCCCGATCACAAAATCGTTGTTATCAGTAGCCACAGCGACCTTCAAGTCCGCTTCGCCGAGCTCGGCATGCTGATACAAACTCCCGATGGCATTAAATCTGCACTTCCCACGGAGTTCCTTTGAGAATTGCCCCAAGCGCTCAACGACAATTGCCTTCCTCTCGAGGCTCAGATCGCTCCAGACCTCCCCCAGGCATACTCCTGGGATTTTCTCCATAATGATCCATTCGAAGCCCAACTCATTTTTGGTGCTGCAATCGTAGGCGAATACCTCTGGAACCGGTAGTGAGGTGCGTTGCCGCAACAGTCGGAGAGTGGCAACCTCGCTGGCAGTCTTGTAGAACGGTTCTACCGGGAGCGTTGCGCGGAAGATGAAGGACTTCTGGTCCTTGATCGTGTCCGAGGAGACCGTGATTAAATAGACTTTGTTAAATGCCCCTCCTGCGAGGAATTTTACACGGAGGTCGTCCGCACTGAGATGTTGTCGTGACAGTGCTTCAATTATGGCGATGTTCGGGGTTGCCGCCCAAGCGGGCACGGGGCCGAAAAGGTCGGATTTCCAACGAAGGCCGAAGGCTGAGGAAGGTTGATGGGAGTGTGTCGGCGTCATTTGGTGTTGGTGACGGTGAGCTGATGAAGTGGTGAAGAGGTTTTTGAGATACTGTAGGAATGAAGCGTACAGTATTGAGAGAAGCTGACCTGAATCTTACATAAGACTCTCAATCTAGTCCTTCAAAGACCTTCACCAGACTATAACTAGCCGTGCTATAGAATCGCATAGGAGCTATGCACTCGGACGGTTGAACATTTGATTTTGAAATACATTGTATTTGGTGGGTATTTTAAAAATTGGAAACTAGCTGTGGTGAATCGGGGCCCAAAGCGTTCAGACGATCTAATGTCTGGAAAGTGACAATGGTATGAGACGCCTTAAAGCAACACTTGTTGAACCTAGTGATAGGCCACCTGCTAGTGCCGCTATCATGGTCACAGTCAAGGACCAAATTCCTTAAGAAAGAAACATCCTTTCTAGTCAGATACAAGCCTCTACTTATCCTCATCAGTCTTGTGGTTGCTTTTTTATCCTCCTGGTTTATGGAAAACCGATCACTGTAAATCTTTCCCAAGTTTTCTTGAGTTCTTGTTGCCCGACGATCCGAACGGGGATGCCCCCCTTTCCGGTTTTTAATGACCCCCCCGAGTACGCATCCGCGTGTTACAGCGTCTCGTCGATGCTCCGGATGAAATGTGATATTGTTTTATCCAGATTGATATTGTTGATCGTTTTATCCAGATATTGTCAACGATGTGATATGTTGTCAAGAATGAGATAATATCGTTTATCCACATTAATATTGTCAAGGATGCGATATCGTTTTACCCACATTGGTATTAAGGATATGAAGGTTGAATCCCCCACCTTGGGTTTATATCTTCTATAAATCTCAGTTCTCTCCACCACAAGCACGTCTCCCGGAACTCCTATCACTGCTTCTGGAACCCTCCAATAAATTTTCTAGTTGTTCTTTAAGCATCTTATTTACCATGGTGAAAGCAAAGAAAGCACTCCGAGATTTCATCGACGATATTCCAGATTCAAAACTGACGGGGTTTCCGGAGAGTGGTGGAACGATCTACTCTGATCTAAACTTCCGCCTGGATATGCAAGGCGTCAGTAACCTGAAAGGCTGTGAGGAGAGGATGCTGATGACCAAATAGAAGACTACCGACGGCAAATACAACCTCCAGATCCAAATTAACCGGGGGACGAAAATTTCAACTCTTAAGGCTTCAGCTCCACAAACTATTGCTGGACCGGTTCTTGCTACGGGTACCGAGTCTGCTAGTGAGATTCGGGCTGACTTCATAGCCACTATGAAGATCTGACGTTTTTTGGACTTGTCTTTTGTTTTATCTCGTGGTTGTTTATTTGTACTCGTTCGACTCATCAACTGTTATTTTCTGTACTTCTGAAGAAATATCCGCATATTAACACGGCGATTCATGAATAGAGCGAGTGATACTGGATGATCGTGAACGATGGAATCCATGGTTTTCATGTAACTTATTCCCCTATATTTTTTAACTCGGCGGGCTTGGGTGTCCTGGTGGTGTGACCCGGGCTCTACAGGGGGTAGCCGAGCTAGGATATTTGATTGGTCATGAGCAACAGTAAGGGTTATTCGTAACAGTTGTGTCCAGAGGGTTGAACCAGTTGATCTTATCATTTAAGTGACATCAGCAATCTTGGCCATTTACTAGAAGGTAGGTGATTGAGCCGGTCGGGCGGGGTCGTTTGTAGTACCGTAATGATATTTTAGGACTATCAGTCGGTTCCCTCCGGATTTGCACCTGTTAGCGCTTGTTGATTCTGCAGGGTACGGGAGTCTCGTTGGCCAGATGGGAGTGTACCGGATGGGTATAGAGCCTTAGTGATTTACGGAGAAGGTTCTCTGGACATGTCCCTCCCCCGTTACCACGGGAGTGGGCGGAGGAATGTGGGCATGTGCGGAGAAGCGGAGAAGCGGAGGAAGGTGTAGCGATCAATGGAAGGATCAGGACGCTTTAATTATGTTGTACTTATACACCTTTCTCTACCGTTGGTTTATATACGGTAGCTGCCGAACGAAATTGTTTACCATACCGCCCATACATTCCTTCACCGGTCAAGTACGGTACTGTACGATGCACACTTAACGCCGGCACGTGTAACCGCCTAGCGTTTGTAAAACGGACTGCTATTACGCACTACCAAAATCCTGAGACTCTGACCAATGTTTGGTCCATGTGCAACAGCAGTCCGTTTTGCAACAAGGCATTACGGTATGCGCCTGGTGGCTTTTTATCTGATCGGCGGCCTGCCTTGTGGTGGATGGGGGAATCCGGGACGCGGTGGCAACACGGCAGTAGTCGGGTTACCGGATTAGGGGAGTTGGGAAGAATGAATTCGGGGTGGGGGGAAGATGGGCTAGCAGTGGTTGCAATTATTATTTTTACGGTTTATTTTTCGTCAAGGCATCTCAGACCCCATCTGCCAGGTGTTGTGCTTGTCGTTTTCAAGCCATAGAGGGGAAAACGTTGCTTGGATTCTAGCAAGGTGCAAAGAAACATGTAAAGACTAATTCTTGACCCAAGAGAACATAGCTGTGACAAATGATGTTGGCTCCTGTGGTAGATATTGATGGAAGAGATCGGTAGTTATAGCGAGCCACCTAGACGTCTTAGCTTGGTATCACAGATAAGGGCAAGCTAGTCACAATTCACATGAAAACGAGCACTCAAGATGGCCTAATGAGTTAACCTAACCCATACATTAGATGTGGTACGGGGTGGATGCAATGAATTGCTAGGATATGAGGCAGTGGTAGTGGGTATGGAGAGTGTTTGTAAAATGTTGGTTAAGAGTGGGAATGAGGGTAGCGGAAATAGCAAGTTGAACAAGAAAAGTGCAAGAAGGACCTTAACAGAGGTGAGGACAGGGGCGAAGGGAAGGGAGGATAAGGGCCACACGAAACAGATTGTTTATTTTATCAGAAGGTAAAAAAGATGATCATCTGCACTTTTGTTGTTGAGAGAAGAAACGTACCGTAGGAAGCCCGCTCCACCAGGAAAGCCGCTACAGTAGGGTGACTAAGCACCAACCCCTCCTCCTGCGTGTAACCCATTATATCGGACACCATAAACATTTTCCAAGCTCCACACTGGTGTTCATTGGTATTTCTTTAAGCACTTAGTTGCATTCCTATTAACGGGCCGGCATTGCCTACTTGAGGAAACATTTCCCACCTCGTCCTAGGCCACTGTTTCAATGAACTAGGTCACAATCAGCGGCCCAGATTGATATCATTATGGGCCTAGCTTGTTTTAACTAAGAGGGCCACCTGTATACAGGCCAGGGTATGTAAAATCCGGGGCAGATGAAGAGAATCCTTCCATGCTAGTTCTGCTTAGCTGGTATTGAGCCACGCGTTCATAGCAAATCACTCGGTAATTCCCTCAGCACACATCACCGATGAAACACAAGTGATAACCCCCCACTTGTACATAGACTCGGAGGGTAGGTAAGGACCGAGTCTGATGAAGTCTTAACTGCTACATAGAGGTTCTGTGAGCAACATTTGCCAGACTTTCCACCATATTTCGAGTACACAAGTACTCAAGCGTATAGGAAACCCCCCAAAGAGGATCCCCTCCTGTTTCCCAACTAACCGTATCGGTCACCAAATGTAATAAATTTGCTTGCCATGAGAGTAGTTTTTACTAGTATCATACATGGCCGGCAAATGTTGCACATCTTTGGCGGAGAAAAATAATAATGATCACGTTATATGCAGGGTAGGTGCATCATAAGGTTTCCCGGGGGGGTAGGTGCTACGACGGGGGGCGCCTTGGCATCAGATTTAGCGTTAAAAGGCTGCAACCCAGTTCAATTCTCATTCATGTCATATTTTCTCCAATTATTGTGAAGAGAGAATATTATTATTATTATCATACTTTCTTTTTTTCACTTTTCATTTAAACCCCTCTCTTAGAGCTTTTAACCCTATCAAAATAAAAATAAAAATGAAATAATACATAGCTCAAGTGTAATCCTAATTTGAACACATTCTTAGTTTTATTGCACGAAATTTTGTCAAGGCACCCCCGATGCATCCGATGGATAAGGGCCCGAAGGAACCTAGTATTATACAGGGCAACAGAGTTGTTCCTACGAGGCCTTCAAGGGAGTACTGATGAATCTCCCTAACGTGGCGCTTGGCAGAGCACCTTACACCCCGTAAGTGTCGCTTTTGTTCTGCATTTTCTGTTTTTTTTTTCACAGCAAAATCAGGTGTAGAAAGCACACAGTTGATATGAAACTCGTCGCGTATAGTGGTTCCAACCGCTAGCTTATCTTAGGCGCTTGTCCGATGATATCCCCTCTAAGACGCGGTATTTATGATACTACTAAGTTAAACACTCTGTTATGTCTTAGAAACTTCAATAACCCCCGTTCAAGCAGTCACGAGGTATCACTCGTCGATTGGTTTTTCTCTAGAGCTACCTTGGACGTTTCAATCTTCCCTGCACAAAATGTGTCCCCACTTTACACTCTAGTATTTTCACGAAAGCGGGCGGTATCTAGTATTTATTTCTATTGGTCTATAAGGTATCCGGATGGTTGTTCCCAGGGGTTTTCTCTACCCTCCAATGCACGTTGATGCATAATTTCCGCTTCACCATACTTTCCTTACTGATGTAGTGCCGCACCCAGCTCATTGACACTAGGTCCGGATGGTCTCTTCCGAGAGCCTTCTCTCTACCCACCAATCAACGTCGATGCGTTCTCTCGATTTCGTGGTGCTTTCCCTGCCGATGCAGCGCCGCACCCAGCTCATTGGCACTCCGTAAGGTATCCGGATTGTCTCTCCCTAATAGCTCTTTTCCAACGCTCAGCGCCCGCCAATACACCGCTTCTAATTTATTGTGAATCCTCGGAGCTATATGGATATGGGCGTTCAGGCCCCAGTTCCCCCACTATTGCCACGATTGAACTGAACGGTAGACTCGAGTTGAACTCGTCGATACAGAAGCCAATTTTCCCGCCTATTTTCTGGGTCGCCGTTTGTTCGTATCGCTAAAATATCATAGTTCTTCGGCACCGTTAGAAGGTACCCCCACTAAAGCCTGACCCTGCGCACAGCATTAGTTTCGGGGATGGCACCTGCGACCACTAGCCGTTGATCCAAGACTACCAAAACCACCCTTGTAAGGGCTACACTTACTCTATTCATATACCATACCAACCCCCCGTCTTGTTTTACCCGCTTTTTCGATCTTTTCCTTGCGCCGGCTTCCTTCCGTCCCCGCCGATGGACTTCACTCGTTAGTGAAAGTCTTGTTGGGCTGCAACCCACCAGCACCAAACGCCAGACGTGTGCTGGATCTGCCTCAATAGCGAGGATCAAACCTGTAATATATATAAAAATTCGAGATTTTCCGCATATGGCAGCTGGTACTGGCGTTCTTGTACGGAGCTTGATGAACATGAAATTGGCTGTGCCCGACGTCAGGACGAGGCTGAGGGCCAAGAGGTTGTGTAAGCTAACCGGGAGACGATCTTTCACCATTCTACTGATAGGGTAGCTCGTTGACAATTGACTTCTGGACCTTTGTCTTCTGCTGGATGAGACTGACATACAAGTGCTGTAAGTTAGCTTGAGGATACTGTAGTACGGTAATTGAGGGGCTGAACGCTTCTCAATTGCAGCTATGAGAGTTTGAATGCCCCCCGCCCGGCATTCTCACGCAACGGAGTTTGAATGCTCAAAGCCACAGCACAAGGCTGCAAGAACCCCCCAGGAAATGTGCTGAAGGGAGTGTTTTTCCTTAATGGTGTACTGACCGTAGGAGCGTAAGCCACCGCACTCTGTCGCCATGTAGCGCACAACCAGCGCTCCTATCCTACAGCCTACCATAGTCCTAGGGCGGACTTGTAACTTTAGTTTCTGTAGTTTTATCGTCTCCAACTACCAGACTCTGTTCACCGAAGCTTACCACATCTCCAACACCCTGCTCTGTAATCGCTACCCACCACACTCGAATAGACGTACCGCTGAAGCGAAGTAACCCTGACAAAACACAAATATCCATAGTGCCAAAGGCACGATAGCCGGGTTAATAATCTGTCCCAATAACCCCCCGCTAATACCAGTATCTCATTTCTAGTTCCGTTTCAACGCTAGCTATAATACCCTAGATAGTAGACCGAATGGCTGGACCTGTGATACCCGGCGGGGAAAGCTTCCCGCAGGATACCCTTGGAATTCTGGAGGGATAGGTATCCGAGAGGTGAGCCCCCACTAAGACCCTCTGTGTGGATATCGTATTTCTATCCCGGGGTAGGCAAAGATGCACAAATACTACAGGCACAGTGCTTGCATCACACTTAGACCATACAGTACTGTACCTATTTCCGGATCTTTAAGCTAAACCAAGGCGGTGATGGGCGGACACTCTGTATCCTGATCAGATCTTAGACTATTTTAAACCTCATCCAAAAATTCCATCACTCAACCTTCCCAACACACATCCCCATCCACCATACCGTGGGGACATACCGGTAAGTACTATACTCGCGCGGCCGAGCCAAACCCGTGCGAGTAGAGCAGTATGATAAATCACCGCAAAGGGTACAATAATCGAGCAGTGTGCTATCCAGCCGAGAATCCCCTACTCTGAGGATGGGGGGAAGAAAAAAACACAGCAAAAAAAAAAGAGCTGCTCGGCCCTCTGAGAGACGTAAAAAAACACTAGACTTTACTAGAGGAGGGGCATCAATGATAAAGCGCTCAATCTTTGTGGTGAGAGATATCCACAGCCGGAGCATGTACCGGTAGACATGGGGGAAAACTCTCTCCGGGGTAGCTAGATAGTTTAAATCGGGTGATGTAACACTTTAACCTTTTAACATACCAGTAATACAAGTATATGTTACAGCAGTAACTCCGAAAACTCCTCCACCAAATTCTACAGTCCCGTAATGAAGCCCATACCTTTACACATTAGGGATTTACATACCATATAATTTAATATATCAACACAATAAAAATATAATATTGTAGGTTTCTACTGGTTATCGAACACGCCCTATATAAAAACCTGAATATGCCGGAATTTATGCTACAAAAGTGGCATGTGGAACGGAGCCTAATCCAAGAAAAATTGCCACAAGATTGATTCTCATGGCTTTCCTACTCTAATTTACTCACCAACATGTGACATTTCTATTTGTATTGAAAGTACTTGATGCAGGAATAAAATAAGATATAATACCTTATGCTCAATATCCTCCTCTCTCCAGGCGATAATTCGCGAGGAGGGGAGTGGGATATTATTCGTAGACTGAGTTAGTTTAGGAGGTGTAGCTGCATACTGGGCGGCCTGCCATGCATGGGATATATCAATGGCGGTGCTGGTACCTAGTGTGTGTGGGGGGGGTTAATACAACCTAGGCACAAAGCTCTTGAACTATATATTTACAATTTGGTCACCGTACTAGTTTCTATCTATTTAGAGGTTCCCCTGATTCCTCACTTCACGTGCGTGGGGGCAAAGAGGGGTTAGCTACGGTACGCGAAGGTTTCGGGGGCTTGCTCCCTTGGCAAACTTTCGTTTTAGGTAGTTCATGCTTTTGCGATTATCTTGTCCCAGCGTTCGTATCGGAGTATAGAAGGCTAGTTTCTATTTTGCGCGCTGATAAGTTAGTAGGCATGCCAGCGGGATTTTTTTTCTGAACCCAACATAAGGTTTGTAGATGCCCGGAGAGTTTACCGAGTGATGTGGGGTGATTTCTGTGGCCTGGGCTCCTGCGGGGTGTGCGCGGCACGGAGGTGTTAGTATGTGGCTGAGACCTTCGTGGAGTTGAGATGTGGGCGCCCACTCTACCATCTCTTAGCTGGAGCCCATGCTTGCTGTGTGTGTCGGGAAGGGTGATTTGTGTGATGGCGTCCTGTGTTATATGGTGGCTAGGAGTTGTAGGATTTGTATCAAGATGTTAGCTTAGTGTTTGGTTTGCGCATTACTTTTTTGGGCCCATAGCTTTGTCTGCCGCACACTCTATGGAGGCAAGCTGGCAGCTTTAGGTTGTGTCATAGTTAGAGATGGGCAGGGCAGTTAGGCGGTTTCCCCCCCAATGTTGGAAATAATGGGTGCTCAGGAAATGATCGGTGAAGAGGGTTTTACGCAGTGGAGTAGAACAGCACAAGTAAATGTACTGGGGTGCTGTTAAGTGGCGATTGATTGCTGTAATTTCTGTGTTGTATGTATTCTAAAGGAAAAAGGAGAGAAGAGGAAGAAAGGAAGAAAGATCGCGGCTAAGAGAAAACAAATTGTATAAGAAAAAACTTTCCAAGCTTACGCGTCCTCATGAGCGCATATGTAAGCCATCACGGCCATAAGCGTGCAGCACTTTTCAACACCCAACATTGATATCATTCCGAGTGATATTTTGTGATTATACCGCTAGACTTTTCCTTCGCATTTAGGGCCTTCAAGCGTCAGAATCCCTCACCGATAACCTAAAATTTTAAACCACTTCTTTACTAGCTCGCCGAGGGTTATGGCCGGCAAGCACGTGGAAGATTCCAAAGGCTTTTACCCCCTGAACCTCCACCCGTTCAACTCTTGGGGCGGAATTAGTTTGAACATACGAGACCTGGTGGGCGATATGCAGATCACAGCGGCAGGGCATCGGTGGAGGTTTTCATACTACATTATACTGAGAAATCCCGCACGTCGAACTCTATGGTCGGGGGGTTTTTGTGGAATAGTATCACAAGTTCATAACTCTGCCAGCGAGCGGTTCCACTGAAACTCTTGAGAACTGGCCGAGCCTTCTCGGGGGTAAAAAGTGATCTTTATTGATCGAAGTTTATGGGGTGATCCATTCTGTGCACTTTCTCATAGGAGTTACAAGGATAAAATGCTCAAACGGGACTGTGCTTGGGGGTTGGGGGGTGTGATTACACTTTACCTTCAAAGGCGCTTTTGCTTTTTCAGATTGCCTACCGAATACCCTTCGATCTGCTCACCATGTCTTATGCCATGGATCCTACTAGGCGACAAGCATATGCAATACCCCTCTATAGGTATGATCACATCTTAGTTGACACCCCATCCGAAATTCCTAGTGAGAAGGATACACCAAATGGGGGCAGACAAGGATTATTTCGTTAAACACGTTGATTGGGGAAGCGGGAGCGGTAGCAGAAAGTTTCACTTCTGTAAGCTTGAGAAGGGGGCAGTCGAGCATATTTTTTAATCCCTGCCCGCTATTAGACCCGGCATGGAGGACGCTTGACCTAAGAGTAGGAGACCTCAGCATTGAGGCGGATATCTCAAGTTTACGGAGGAGAGTGTTAAATTAGTGAATCCTTTGGTTGATTTTCTTTCCTTGAATAACAGATTTTCCATAACCACTTTCTTAGCATGGGGTTGTTAAAGATTAAAGGTTGGCGCACCCCCCATCTGGTGCTCTGAGAGTTGATATTGTTTGTGGCTTGTCTTATGGTTGATTGTTCTACTCTGTTGGGTGCTTTAGGCTTTTGTCATAACCCAGTGGTTTTATACAGCGGTCGAACCCCAGCCATATACTTCAATCAATAGATTTGATTTAACAAAACAAAGCAATCAGTTGATATCCCATGTTAAGAAGAAACGCTCCTACAAGCGGGCAGGTCGCCCGAGCAGATCGTTGCCTATTTTCCGGGGCCCCTGGCATAATCAAGCGTTTTCGCCGGTATTGGCCCCGGATACGATACCGACTGGTGAAATCGCTACTAGCTCGTTCAAGAGAGCATTTCTGGGCTCCCAATTCGGTTTCTGGAAAGAAATTTTTAAGTTGGCCAAGGCGGGGACACTATCCCCTTTGGGGTATCGCTAGGGGAGTTGGACTGGATGGATTTCTATTCTTTCTTACTAGAGTTTCCAAGATTCCCGAGGACACAGACAGGTTTTTGCGTAGACATTGTCAATATGGGGAACCTCATGGTCCATGTTGAACTTCAAAATTTCTTTCAAACAGCTCAAATGGGACTCTGGAAAATTTCTAATAATCTCAATTGTAAATCTGTTGTCTGAACCCTTTTTAGAAGTACTTACTTGAGCCTTGGTATCCCAATATGTCTCAACGGTTCGTTCCAATGCTCAGCCCAATACAGCACATCCATTTGAAATGATTTCGCCTGCCGTATTGCAGCGCTCTTGGCTCTAACGGCTCTCGCCGAGGGGCACTCGGCGTTTCGGGAGGTCTTTGCCAATGACGTCGGGCCGGATTACACAATTGCGTTTAGAAGCCAGCAAATAAGTAAGCTCTCCCTGCTGTCGACCAACGCACATCTATGCCCGATCACCCGACAAATCGGTACTACCACCACACAGCTACCCCGTGGGCCCATCCGACGCAAAAACCCCCGCAAAGCAAACACCCCCCTCCAATACTGTCTGCGGATCCAAAGCCAGTGACAACGCGCGCCTCGGATGGCGCCACGAGCCAGGTGGTGGTCGGGCATGTGATTCCGAGGACCCAGTCGTCTCCCCATATCTAGGTCCCTGCACAGGTCCGCCTAGCCGGGGTGGCCGACGCCGCAAATTCCTCCAGTGCCCACGCATCCCGGTTTATGATCTTGGAAAACGAACACCGCGGGGGCAACAGCACTTGGCCGTCAACACCTTCCGCGTTCTCAAAGCCAAGGCCCCGTTCACGCTCCCTACGGCCCTCCAGACGGTGATTCGCGAGGTGTCCGTGAGTCTTGATAGCGGCCTCGCATAATTAGTCGTATATGGGGTGTGCGGGATTTAGGGTAACCGATGGGGGTGGGGCGGCGCTACTGGCTAGCGTGGTGAGGTTCCGAGGACGCATCAGAGCTCGGGCCATGGGGTTGATCCCAGAGTGTTTTGGCCAGTGCCACGGGTATGACCGACTTCGGTCCGGGCTTTACACGTCGACTTGTAATGGGGCTGTGCAGGTCCCGGTTGTGCTGGGGGGTTGGGATCTTAGAGTTGGGGGGCAGGTTTCCCTTTTTGCCGTTTTGGTGAATGCAGAATGCTATGCTTTCTTCGCTGCTCTGTGGAGCAGGTCACTTAAGTTTGCGGGTGATTGTTGGTGAACTCGCCATTTGGGGGTCGGCAGTTCTCAGACGAGAACCTCAATCATAGTAAAATTCGTATTGCAGATGCCCTAACAGTACTATTACAAGAGCCAGAAATAAGTTGATAGTA
Source organism: Tuber umbilicatum (assembly GCA_003313605.1). NCBI lineage: Eukaryota > Fungi > Ascomycota > Pezizomycetes > Pezizales > Tuberaceae > Tuber > Tuber umbilicatum. The sequence goes on along the minus strand of QLOI01004035.1, from coordinate 773 downwards.
CGATGCATAACTAGAACTTCAGTGGCAGTGGTACACCTGAAAAACATGACTCTGAAAGGGCTTTATTCCCCCTTGCCTCGACCAACCTGAAGAACAACTACCTGATGAAGTATCCGGAATCCGACCCTTTACGCCTATCAAAAATAGCCCTCTTCAGGCTCCCATTGAGCAATTCAAGTCTCGTGTTTGCAGCCAAGCTGGTTGTGGTGCACCACTAATTTTCACGAAATTCATCATCAGCACCAATTTCCTATACCTGACCCGGGTATACAGACTACATTGAGAGCTGGAAACGTTTGCTTTCCGGTGCTAACCTTTAGCTCTGGTTGTTTCCCCATATGCAAGGCTTACAAAATACCGGTATCATACTAGTCCCAAACTTGCCCACGTGAGCACTAAACATTCCTAATTGAGGCACCAAGCCTACATCACAGCACCTCCAACCACAACCACGTCATATCCTTAGCAAACTCCCAGGATTTTGCACTTCACCCCTCTATTTACTCCCATCTTCCCTGAATTATTGCCCGATTTTTATATCAATTTATACATGCACCCAAGAGTCACGACATGAATTATCTCCTGTTGTGCAACTACGAGTACAGCGAAGCGGGGCACTGCATCCAAAGCACCAAAGCTATCCAGTACCTCAAGATGCCCCATCCCCTCCTACCCCGCGATCTACAGGATATTCCGCCCCAAATCGCCGGTACGGTGTGAAACCCCTTCCTCTAAAATATACGCCTCAATCAAACCACGTCAACAAAACGACC
>QLOI01004034.1:0-18678 GCA_003313605.1 Tuber umbilicatum | reverse complement strand
AGTCCCCTGCCTTTTCTGTAGTCCCTTACTGTCCCCCCTGTCCCCTGCTATCCCCTGCCGTCCCCGCTGTTCTAGGCAACTACTTGCGCTAATATGTCTTACATGGTATCGCCTGTTGTCGTCGGTCAGGACGGCCGTTCTAAGGTTTCTGGTACGGGAGCTGACCACATTTTGCCGTCCCGTCTGGTCCTTGGCTCTTGGCAGTCCCCCCGTAGGGCCCTGTGGGGGCCCGGACCGTTGCGGACACTGCACATGCGATGAGCTTTGCTGAAATCCATGAATCGGCATAACTAGATCCTGTACTTTGTAACCTTCGTGGGCCCGACTGTTATTGAATGTCGCACCTCCTAACTTCAGAGGTTCCGACTGATATTTTTGCCAACCGGAAATAGCCACCGTGTTCAAGGACGCCCGAAGATACCGAGTTAGCCTACGCATGGCCTGATTAGATGTTATTAACTTGCGCTGACTGAGAAGGGGTTTTTTCCTTGTTCAACCCCTCTTACCTAGAGCAGAACAAGCTGTTAGAATTGGGGATGATAGATGATTGTCTGCCCATGTTGGAGCCACCGGTAGAGCTGCAATCCGAATTCACGAATAGGCTGGGCCTCCCGCCGGGTACCTGACTAACCAGAATCACAATCGGTCTCCCAGGGCTAAGTATGAATCCGAACTCTCTCCATTTTATTGCACCGGAGGGTGGGCGCTGGCCAGAGTTAACAGTAGGCTAATTATCAAGGCGGAAATTAAGATAAAGGTGAAGTCCGAGAGAGAACCTACTGTAGGGTTGAAGATATCATACCTCAGAGATTGTCTTATGCATCATGATAGAAAGTTGGGAGTAAGGTTTAGCCCAGAATGGAGCTGATCATTTAAACTGGCCCTTGAAGCTCACAACACCGCTACGGGGAAAGTGTAGAGTTCAAGGATTTCTCAGGATTTGTTAATAGGAAATATTGGTACCAGACGGAACATTCAAGGAAAATACAAATACCTTAAATGTCTAAATTATGGTTCCGGCCTCCCAGAGAAGGAAACCCCGAAAAAAACCCCAGGAAAGTGTTATACTGCTAGAGAACTCCAACGACACCACCGCTTGTGGGGCCTTCTCCATTCAGAATGTTATCAATTGATCGCGCCGGCCGTTCTTGCAAGCATTCGGATTTTACTAGCTCCGTGCCCGCTCGCCCCTGCCGGCCGCTTACCAATCCCCATCTCAACCAGGATGGTATCGCCAAAAGTCCGTTCGATGGCATGAGTAATAAAGCAGCCTTGAACATCAAGCTCGTGGCTGAACTTCGAAGGCAGTAGTAAGATCTCCGTCGCCGACCTCCACCGCAGGTGAGACCGTGGATTTCCTTAACACTGTTGGAGTGTCCCACCACCCGCCCTGCCTTCAGAAGCTTACAGCGAGACCTAGGCCATGATTTGTTCCTCGCTTTGGGCACGGGCTGGGCGGTCGCAGTTTGCTCAAGGGGAAGGGATGAAACTGTGCCAAGATATAAATTGCCAGGTAAGGGGAAACTAGCTCATAAGTTGAGCTATACACAGCACTAGTGATGTTCCATTGCAGTATATATACCACCACCTCATTAACACCGCTCAGAACCTCAGCATCACAACCCCCACGCCCGGTCTAACGCTGCGGAAATTGAATATACCAGCCCGTGGCTCCCCCTAGCCCGGGACCTGCAACGCGGTCTTATTAATAGGGAAAACGTCCGGCATAAGCTTGCGGACCGTCATCACCGAAGCGAGCCACGTCGCGTCCACAGACTGAGTGAAATGGTGCAGTGGTCTTGACATCATGCGCATGAAGAGCGTGTTGGACGGATTAAACGCCCACCCTTGCGACAGGGCCAGCGCGGCCTTTAAGAACGGACAACTGTGAGTGGTAGCAACACGCACACAACAACTGCAGCAGAAAATGAGACCTTTAATTCTCTACCTCCCGTCATCAGGTGCGACGGGGGAAGGTTTGTTGTCGTGGCGCATTTCTTCGGCGTTTGCGGTAACACTTCTACCAACATATCCGGATCAACCAGTACGTTCAGGAGGGTGCACAGACCGCGGATTCGGTCTAATAGGGATTGCTAACGACCGGTGCCAACCACGAACTTAGTCTCAGGTGGTTGCACCGCTCCGCACACTTGAACTGCATAGGCAATGAAAGGAACCGGAACAAAGAGCGATACAATAAGAGCGGGGGGGGGGGGCAGACACTCCCTATAATCGTGGGAGATCGAGAAAGAATATGTTCAAAGAGCAATGGATCAGCAGGGAGGCAAGTCTTAGTGCAAAGAGGAATGTAACAGCGGTGAAGAAACAACGTGACAAATATCCGCTCGGGCGGAGCCGCGGTAAGGTCGAGGTCGGAACAAAGCGCGAGGGTAATCGCTGCAAAAAAAGAAGGAAACGGAGTTCGGGACAGAAGTGATGAAAGAGCAAATCAAGTATCAACCCAGGCGGTAAGGGAGAGTGAATAAATGGGACTAAGGTAGGGTACGAATTCGGCGCATGAGATAATTTGCGAAGCGGTCGAGATATATTAATCTCTTATGGAGGACACGGAGCTGGGGATAGCAAGTGCTGTGTCGGGAACCGTAGCAGTTAGTGTTTGCCTAGGATCCCAGCCCACTATATTTTAAAGAAATTCTGCGCTTTTGGACGGAGCTGATTATAGAAATAGAGATCTGCGGGGGAAAGAAAAAGAGGTACGAAGATTGACTTGTTAACTTTTGCGACTTATCATTCTGCAATAGCGGGCGATTGACCTTCTTAAATACAAAAAATGTTACTCCTCGGCCGGGAGGGTTCTCAACCTGCTCTCTGCATCTCCTCAACTTCGCAGACCACCTCGTCCTTCCTTGTCCTCCCGCTGGCATATAGGCTCATTGTTTCTTTACCGCTCTGGTTCTATGCTTTTCTTCCAAGTTCTATCCCGGTTACAATTCCGCCGGCCTTCATGCCGACCATTTATTTGACGCCACTCCACCGCTCTTTGTTCCGATCCTTGCATTGCCCCCCTGGTCTATCGCTTCTTTCTTCCGGCTCTAGTTACTATCATGATGCTTCCTTGGTCGCACTCCGTTCCGCTTATTTCTTTACTTTGTTGCTTGTCTTTGCCGAATATATCCTAGCCGAACCCGGGCCCCTCATTCTCGTATTCGCTACTCATTCCACCGTCGTTCCACCCGATCGCATTGCATATGGAATGAAAGAATTTCATACGGTATCCTGAAGGCTACCTACGGGGTAAGCGGTGGTCATTTTCAATATATTTCGTCCGGTCCGGGCGCTCCGGGGAATAGGCCGTCGTAGCGCTAAAGACAATACTCACTTGGAGCCGTAGTCCGTCCTGTCCTCCCCTAAAGAGGAGAGACTTAACGGCCAAAAACACTGGCCCTCGCGCCGCCTTGGCTTGCTTTTCGTGCCAGCCTCCGGTCTCAGACACCGCTTACTCCGCGGGGCGCGAGCGCTCTACAATATGCGGCGAGCCTCACCTTTGAGTTTTCAATGAGATTGTACTCGCCTCTCCCCGTCGGGTCCGGCCCTCGTTACTGGTTGACGGCGGAAGGGGGTGGGCGTATGACAAGGGAACAAACGGGTCTGTCGTTGAAAGCGGCGCTTGCTTCGTCATCTCTCCTCCCCCGGATCCCATCTCATATCCATCTCCCTCCTCAATTGGAAGGGCTCATATTCCCCTGCAAAAATACCAATTCAAAACCCAGTCCCGGTGCGTACCCAGCACCCACTAACACATGCACACTCCGTGGGCGAAAGGAGAGAGATTGTGTTTGCCCAATGGCTTCTGGGGACGAGGATAAGAGGTGTGACATCCTGCACTTGAACACAAGTCTCTGATCCTAGTATGGAACGGAGGTGGATCAAGGCGACAGGAGTGGAGAGGAACGTCAAAAAGGGTGGACTCCGTTCTCGAGAAAGTGCGGTACGCCTTTTAGTACCCCATCATTAATTGCTGGTACTTTCCCGCCCTGTGCCGCACTGGGGGGTTGTTCAGATCCACCGACACCCGCGCAATCGTTCCCGAGCGGTCCAACAGCCACCCAGCTCACTCAAAGCTGCCGTGTCACAGGCGGTGAGGGTCACTGGTCCCGTGTGTCTACCGGGTAGTAGGGGGGGCAACAACGGATAAGATGGAATTCAAGGGTGTGTACTGCGACATTATCTGTCCAGGCTTCTGCCCCAGATGGATTTTCTTTGTTGTGGCGTGGCTGCTTTTATGTGAAATAAAACGCTAGTTGTGCCTTCGTTCTTTCAGAATTAGGCTCCGGGTGGGCAGCCGAGTACCGTGAGGTGGGGTGCATACGAATCAGCATGGTTCTTGGTGTTGTTTGCTGTTTCACGACTTTTTTCTGGTTTATTGATTGGGTGGGTGTATGGTGTCCGCATCGAGTAGTCTGTGAGAATGTGTTTAGAGATAAACACTTTATCCACTCCCTATGTCACTGCCGGAGTGTAATTAGAGTGTTCAAACAAACGGAATCATTACCAAATCCCCTCCTATTCATCCACCGACAAGCTGGCTATCGACTGAGTATTGCTACCAGGAGTATTTTACAATTACTCCTACGTCCAAGGTCACAAGAAATATCCCTCCGCTTGATAATATCCCCACATGCCACGACATATAACACCATTTATACATTCCCCCGCAAGTCAGAATAATGACGATGGGGGGGGAAAGGGGGAGCAGCTAATAGCCAGCAACCTCACTAAGGCGAGTTTCGATTTTCTACACCGAGCGAGGTTTGTAAAGGAGATAAAGGGAATGGGGGAGAATCATCACTGGGGGCTCACCCCTTCCGACCCGAAACATGCAGCCCCAAAGGATGAAGTGGGATAGGTTTGACTGGAATCCTACGACCAAAGAAGGTAACCGTGCCCAACCGAGTATGGAAGTTCTGAAATGAGAAGATAGAGGCAACAATCATGGGCATTGACTTAAAGAAACTGACCCTCAGGCATATGATTAAGAGCTCTGAGGGTATTGGCAATACAACGAAGGAAGAAAGGATCAGATGGGGAACAAAAGTAAGTAAATATGAAAAACACTCCACCCGTGACAGATGAGCTTTAATTTTATTGCAAAGGAATTTCATGTAAACAGACAGTCGGTAAAGAGGGGAGAGGGGGGGGNNNNGGGGGGTGCAAGGATACAGGAGGGTAAAAACAATCCTGAAAGACACAAAGTGGATATTATGCTATCACAAGACAATAGGACAATGAAAGGGTCCTAATCATAGGTCTGTCGTCTTTTGCGGGTCAAACTTCTAGAGGTAACCTCCATCGGTGCTGCTCCTCCCTCCGCAGTAGCCTTCTTACGCGTCAGCCACTTTCTCTTAACCAGTTCAGCCTTGGCTGTGGTCGTGACAGAGCAGGGCGAAGGGACGGCGATAGCAACGGAGTTGAAACCCTTTTGGAGCTTACCGGTCGTAGTCTCAACCTCCTCTACCATTGGGGCGGCTATCTCACTAGGGGGCGAGGATGATTATCTAACAACCTTCTCCGATTCCTCTTCTCCTCCCTCAGCCGTCTTCCTCAGCACCGGTTGCAATTTCTCCAAGTTCATCGGTGGCTGTATTGCTCCCCGTCCTCGGCACCTACAGGTTGTCGAGATCAGTAATGACTGGGGTCAATCCAATGGTCCAAGATTCTTCTTTTTTAGTAGTCTTATTGGCCCAGACATCGCCATATTCTTGGCATAGTTTGAACTGATTGTCTCGTAGAAGTCTTGCCATCCCTGTGTAATATATCAATCAACCGATCGCCAATTCAGTATGAGTAAGATGGACATGCGATTCCAAAAACCATTTTTTGACCTGTGGGAATATCAGACCAGAGTTGATCTGGGACAACAATTGTGGTTTTGGAACCTTCCAGCTCCACAGCAGGACCACTGCGCGAGACCGATTCAGAATCCAGTTGCTGCTCGTTCCCACACCCGGTGAGAGGGAAACTAGCCAACAGATCGCGAGACATCCAGTGCACGGTATTTTGCACCAAATACAAGGATGTAACAAGCCTGTAACCGGTTAGCGCCAAGGTTCTGGAGAGGCCTGAATTGGTAACGACTGCTATATCAATAACAATAGCAGCGGCGCAGTATTCAGAACAATAACTGTGGCATCTGTAGTTGAGATGATAGAGCTCAATGGGCTAAAACCCTGTCAGCAATGGGGGGGGGCAAAGACGATTCTACGCGCGGTAATATTGGAAAAGACATCCTTGCCTCTCCTAAAACCGTGTTGGTAATCAGGCAGATTAGCAATAATAATGCACGGTATCAACAGACCGATTTCTCGTGTACAATACAACGGAATAAAATTTCCTATTCGGCCATCAAAGAGAGTACCCTACTGTGCCAGTCACGAACCACAAGCTGTTTGTTCCGAACAGCCATATCCTGCCGTTGCAGCAACCTTGATACAAAACTGCTCCTTTGGTCATAACCTCCAGGTGGACCAGTAAAGAGCCTTTGCCTTCGGCTATAATACCGGTGAGGTCCTGTAGGAAGTGGTTGTAATCAATGTTCTCAATGGGGCAGTCCGTCCGTCTTAAGCAAGGACGAGGACGGACGACTTTTTGTCGTCCTGTCCCGTCCACGAAGCAATTTGCCCGACAATTTAGAGAGCAGGACGTTGGGCCCGGTGGTCCCCCTCCAGATTAGTAACGATGTGAATGTCTCACTTCCCTTTTTGTTCCTTCTCCTTTCGGGTATATCCGCATGCTCGCTTCTTTTTTTTGTATTCCTGCCATATGAGATATCCATAGATAGCAAGCGAAAGGATCAATAGTAACCAAATTATGAATTTTCTCAATGCTCAATTTCCTTGCCATCTCGCATCTCATACACATAGTATATCCCCCTGCTACAATTCGATGATAGCAAATATGAAATAAACAGAAGAGCAATAAAAATAAAATTAAACAAGCAATGGGAAAAGGATAAAGTAACAAGAAATAGAGAGCAAAGTGCAATAATTCAGAAGGGCCATAATACGTATGAGAAAATCAAGAAGTGCAAGTTGAGTATAATCAGCGCCAGAGTACTGTGAGTAATCACAGACTAAACAATAGTTGAAGAACGAAGACCAACACTATAGAGCTCCAAAGGTTTGAGTGTAGTTTGCATTCAGTTAACATCAGAATTAATGCCACCAGAAACCAAGCCATCATTTACCGCAGACTTTAGGCACTCTATCGCCTCTGTAATATCATCTCCAAGCCTGTTGCGGGAATCTGACAAAAGTAACTTCAAACTGCAAATAATAAATTTAATTTGATTTCTATTATAAGTTTAAAGGATTAGAATTAGTTAATCTCATACCTACTACAAAGGTGTTCTGGATCGGCGGACAAGACTGGTATACTATAAATATTCAAAGCCATTTTAGCTAGATTGTTCTACCGTAAATCCTCAGCTTGATCTATCCAATACTTGAGGGGACCAAGAGAAAGTTCATCCTCAACATGGCGTCTAATGTAATGATCAAGATTATCACAATTAGATGACAATAGTGGTTGAGGCTTTCTCCGTTTCCAACCTAGAATATGGGTTTGGGTGTAAGACTCAGACATGGTAGGTTATAGTGCTATGGAGCCCTCAGAGGCAGTAGTTGCCAAGGACCTTGTAACGTATTGAGCAACGCGTAATCTTTGCTTTTGCAGGGTAGGTGGTGGAGGTTTATAGCTGGATTACCAAAGCTTCCCGACCTCTGGTTTGGCATTTTGGATTCAGTCTGGGTGCGATTCCCATTCTGTCTCAAAGACTTGAATTACATTTCCGGATTCAAGGTAATTGCAGCAAAGTGTGCTGGTACGAGATCGCTTAATGTATATTACCTGATAGGTTTTCAATTAGTAGGTTATGAAGACTAAGAATGAAAAAACTTCACAGTGTTCTCGATGGTCCGGAGGCTCTGTAGGACAGTGAGGATGGATTACAAAGACCCCTGGACTAGACCGGATGGCAAAAAAGATCCCGTCCTCTTCAGTAAAATCCTCACATGGCTGTCATCACTCAGAACAACATGCCTGACAATATTAGCAATCACTAGGTCAGGGGTTTGTCCGAGCACAGAGGATGCACTCTAGGAAGTATAGGGGACGGGTGGGGACTGTGAAGACTGTAGGTGGCGGCTGTGGATGGCAGAAAACAACTGGGGACTATAGGTACAGTTAGGGAACACATGGAACAGCATGGGACTGCTAGTGATAACCTGTGATGGTAAGGACAGCAGGGGACTGTGGGGGGAGTGTGGGGGACTGGCAGGTTGAAGGGAAATAGCAGGTACATTGAGGAGATTGCGAGGTTTATAGTGGGATGGCAGGAGATAGGGGGTGACTGTGGGTAACAATAGGTAACTGTGACAAGTGACTGAACTTGGTCAATCAGACTGGTTTAAACAAAGCAGTTTTAATATTTCAATACTCTGAGTAACTTGTATGGTTGATCACGGAATATAGTCGACTAATATAAGTGAGTACGAGGTAGGTTGACAGGGAATTACAAGTAAAGTGACAGGGTGGAGGAGAAGTCTAAGATGTAGATAAATAGATCAGAGAGCTCTGGATTCTGTGAAATAGAAGATATGATATCATACGTTTGAGTCCCTCAACTATCTTCATACAATAATTGAGTATCGAGTACAGAAACAGTCTTTCTTTAGTAATTGAAAATATCATTTTTGATCAAATTTTTTGGACACTTTACCATACCCAGAGAAACTGGATTCTATTGAGTTCAGATCGATCAATCCAATTGACTATATATCAATTCAGCGAGAAAATTTAGCATCCCAGGAATAGATTTGGGATTTTGATAGTAACCCAGTTCCAGGAATACACAATACAGTAGATCTAGAGCCTGAACACAATAGGGATGGACAGTTCAACCATAACAGTAGCCCTACTATAAGCATTTTAAGTAGTACTCCGAGTAGGTTGCTTACTCGGACCATTGCTACAGGTAGCAACTCAGGTGTAGGGGGAGGAGCAAACGGGAAGCATTGAAGAATTTTTGAAAGAAAAAAGAGAGTTAGGAAGTATTGGGTTTACTCGCCTGAAAATGGAGGCAAGTATACCATTATTGATGGGAAGACTAAGTTGTGCTGCGCACGTTGTAAGTAGTAACTGTTTTTGGCTTTGGTATATCGGTCACACAGGATTTCACTCGATTAAGTAGTAAGTATTCGTGTATACGTTAGGTCAGACAGGGAGGGTGGCAGCTCACTTTGCCGATTCATCAACAAAAATGTAAAATTGAACATCTACAGCAGGTGTATAAAGTAAATAGGCAGGGGCCAATACAAGCTGACGCAGGTCAGACACTGATTGAAACCTATGTTGGAAAAACAAAACCCTAAATCCTGTTCAATGCAGATATGATTAGGGACCTACTTACTTGTTGGATGATTTTGAATCACATCAGCTTCTGACAGGTTGAACAAAGCTCCTTTCGCATACTGCTGCGGCATTTGGTAGCTGGTGTGCGTATTGGGCCTAGTGTAGCTATACTAGGGCGGTTTAAGCGAAAGTATAATTAGCTAATAAAAACCAGTCTAGAATGCAACATATACAGAGATGTTGCATGTGCTACTAAGCTCAGAATACATGATCAAGAGCTGGATACTTACACAATTTCACCGCAGGCAATCAGAACTTATGGGCAAGATGGCTCTCAGTCAGAGTTATATTTATTTCGCGTTCGATCTTGGGACGTCACCCAACCACCGCGCATTTTTCAGAGTAGTTGCCCACTTGTTAGACCAAACATTACACTTGCCTACCATTGTACTAGGATTTCGGAGGTTCCGCACCAGGCATACAGGAGAGAACCAGGCCCGGCACTTCTGAGATATTTTTAAAGCGTATCAAATTACTGAAAGAAATAGGCTATTTCACACTCAATAATGTGACCAAGAACGATACCACACTTGCGCATATTGCCCTGCATCTATAGGATGTGGGAATTGATTTTATTTCAGTCCAAAGGGGTTTTCGCTGCTTTGGTCATAAGATTAATTTTGTGTTAGGGGCCTCACTTTGGGGAACGAATTGGGCTGCATTTGAAGCTGGAATTAAAACATATCAAAAGATGGAACAAGAGGGAGAGTAGCAGGAGGCCTGGAGGCGGCAAAGGCTGCTAGCTTGACTCCACAATGTTGGTACATGGATGTCGAGCTCTCCCCGACGGTGGGAATGGTTTGAAAAAACGGCGTAGCACATTCATAGGGCAGATACCATGGCCCATGCTTTAATTCGAGGAAATACAACATGATGGGAAGGGGATTATGAGTCACTCACTAGGGTGTTTAAGCTAAGTGAGCCCTTAGAGGAGGTAGTAGCCTCTGCGATCTGAAGAAGTGAAAATCATAAGAATAATAGACTCCCTAGGTCCCTCCAGCATGATTAATTGAGTATATCCGATTGGTACATTTTATGGGGAATTATGAATATTCTGGAACCGTTTCATATGTAGCAATTGAAGCTCCAGTGGAAAGAACACTACGGCTAGTTGTATAACATCTTTTCATCGATGGACAAACAATTGGAACAACTTGAAGAATTGAAATAGTTATATGAGTCTATGTCACGACGGCATGATACGGAACATATTCGAACCTCAATTAATGATACCTGGCCGGTACTCAATATGTAAGTACTGCCATCCTTTTCAGTTTCAATATTCTGAATGGGGCGGTCCGTCCGTCTTAAGAAAGGACGAGGCCCTACTGCGTTTTGTCGTCCTGTCCAGTCCACTAAACAATTTGCATGACAATTTAGAGAGCAGGACGTTGGGCCCGGTGGTCCCGCTCCAGATTGGCAATGATGCGAATGTCACACTTCCCTTTTTGTTCCTTCTCCTTTCGTGTATATCTGCAGGGTCTCTTCTTTTTGTATTCCTGCCATATTGAATATTAATACATAGCAAGTGAAAGACCCAATAGTAACCAAATTATGAATTTTCTCAACGTTCAATTTCCTTGCCTTCTCGCATCTCATACCCCTAGTACATCCCGCTGCTACAATTCGATAATAGTGAATATGAAATAAACTGAAGAGAAATAAACATGAAATCAAACAAGAAATGAAAAAAGGATAAAGTAACAAGCAATAGAGAACACAGTGCAATGATTCGGAAGGGCCAAAATACGTATGAGAAAATCAAAAAGTGCAAGTTGAGTATAATTAGCGCCAGAGTACTATCAGTAATCGCAGACTAAACAATTGATGAAGAACGAAGACCAACACTTTAGAGCTCCAAAGCTTGGAGTGTAGTTTGCATTCGGTTAATATCAGGATTGATGCCACCATAAACCAAGCCATCGTTTGCCTAAGGCTTTAAGCACTCTGTCACCTCTATGATATTGTCTACAAGCTGGTTGCCGTGATCTGACAAATGAAACTTCGAACTGCAAATATTAAATTCAATTTAGTTACTATTATAAGTTCAAAGGATTAGAATTAGTTAATCTCATACCTACAAAAAAGACGCCCTGGATCGGTGGACATTGCTACTATACTAAAAATGTCTCTAGCCATTTTGGCTAGATATTTCTGCTATAAATCCTCAGTATGATCTATCCAATATTTGAGGGGGCTAAGAGGATGTTCATCCTCAACATCGCGTCTAATGTAATAATCAAAATCATCACAATTAGATAAAGTCAGCTGCTGACGCTTCCTCTGTTTTCAATCTAGAATATGGGTTTGGGTATAAGACTCAGTCGTGGTAGGTCCTAGTGCTACGGTGCCCTCAGAGGCAGTAGTTGCCAAGGATATTGTAACGTATTTTGCAATAGTTAATCTTTGCTCTTGTGGGGTAGGTGGTGGAGCTTTATAGTTGAACTCCCAAAGCCTACAGACCTCTAGCGGGGCATTTTGGATCCAGTCGGGGTGCGATTCCCATTCCATCTCGAACTACTTGAATTTCATTTCTGGATTCAAGGCAATTGGAGTAAAGTGAGCTGGTACAAGGTTGCTTAATGTATAATACGTAATAGATTTTCAATTAGTTAGTTGTGAAGACAAAGAATAAATAAACTGAAAGTGATTGTAGAACTTACTTGTTAAGTGCAAGCCAGGCAGTATTAATTGAGGTCCAAATATGCTGGGTATCATGCCGTCGTAAGCTAGACTCATATAACCTCTTTGATTCTGCAAGTTGTCACAATAGTTTCTCCATCCCTGCATAAATGTCATGCAACTAGCCATAGTGTTGCTTCCGCTGGAGCTTTAATTGCCACATGTCAAAAGGTTCCAGAATATCCATAATTCACTGTAAGGTATTTTAATCGTATGTACTCAATCTATCATGCTGCAGGAACATTGGGAGTCCATCATTCTCATGATTTTCATTTCTTCGGATGGCAGAGGCTACAAACTCTTCTAAGGGTTCACCTAACTGAAAGGCCCTAGTGAGGGACTCATAATCCCCCCCTCGTGTTCTTGTTTTTCCTCGAATTAAAGCAAGGGCCTTGATATCCGCCCCATGAAGGTGCTGTACCTTTTGTTCAAACCGTTCCAGCTGGTAGGGAGAGCCCAATATCCATAGAATAATATTGTGTGCCTTACCTGGCAGCCCTTGCCGCCTCCATGCCTCCAGCTACTTGACCTCTTATTCCATCTCTTAATGTCTGTTAATTTTGGCCTCAAGTGTAGCCGAATTTGTTCCACCAAGAAAGGCCTTCACCACAAAATTAATCTCATGACCAAAGCAGCGCAAACACCTTTGGACCGCAATAAAATCAATTTCAACATCATGTATATGCTGGGCAATATGCTCAAATGCGGTATTGTTATTGGTCCAATTATAGAGTGTTAAATTTACTACTTTTTCAGTAATCTTATATGCTTTGACAATGTCCCTGGAGTGCTTGGCCTGGTTCTCTCCTGTGTGCCTCTCACCGAACCCCCATAATCCTAGTACAGTACTATGCAAGGGTGAAGTTTAGTCTATCAATTGAGCAACTACTCAGAAAAACGCGCAGTGGTTCGGTGATGTCCAGAGAACCAAGATGTAATGGATAATACTCTTGCTGAGAGCCATCTTGCAAATAAGTTCAGATTGACTGCGGTGAAATTGGGTAAGTATCCAGCTCTTGATCATGTTTCCTGAGCTTGGTAGCACGTGCGGCATCTCTGTATATGTTGCATTCTAGACAGGTTTTAAATTAGCTAATTTTACTTACTCTTAAAACACCCAAGTATAGATACAATAAGCCTGATACGCAGACAAGCTACTCGATGATCATGATTCTAGACTGACTTAGCTATTTTGCACTATGACTCACGCATGAGTCATAGGGTTTCATTTGTTATATGGTTTTATGTTACTGATCGTATGCGCATGACGAGTTTAGAGGTCATGTGATGTTTTACGTGACTCACAGTTGTGAGTCACATATTATTGTTACGCGGATGACCCATTTAGGGTCACATGATGTTATGTTTTCACATGAGTTGCGCTAGCAACTTATAGTTATATGGTTATCGTGCAATGACTCATTTGAGTTCAAGAATGTTATGCGAGTGTATGAGTCACAGTTGTGACTTGTAATAGTTATTTAGATTTGTAAGCTGGTTGTGGGAAGATCTACATAAGGACGGACTTGGGTCATGTAGATAGATCTTCACGCAACCATCTAAGTTATTACCTATCTATAACTTTATGAATATAACAACTTTTACTCTTTAAACGAATATCTTCCCAATCCTTATAAGCGACATAGTTAACACTATAAGACTTAAGAGTTGAACCCAACTCTTAAGAGTAGTATACGATAACTATACCACAAGGAATCGCTGCCTGTTGCCACTTAACAAGATAAGACAGATTGACAAGCAATCATAACACTTGATTCCGTCTTAAAGAAACACCTGACGATTTAATACGGACTATTCATTTGACAACAACCTCGGATTAGGAGGACTATCCGAAGCCCTTGGAAGAACTGTTCCCCAATTAGAAAGAACACGGAGTCCAGTTACAGTGCAAGAACAATCAGAATCTGATTCCTCAATCTCAGACGACGAAAGCGAAACAATGTCTGCCATCGGATCACCACAAGGCCCACTAGGGCCACCTCCAGATGTACCCGCACTGTCGCCAGAACAACCAGAACTGTCACTAGCACAATTATGACAAGTCATACAAGCATTGAAACAGTCCAAGCCCAAGGTCAAACACCCAGAAACTTATTCCTGCAAAAGTGCCCAACTGCGAAATTGGATTGCGGAATTAACGATCTATTTCCGAGCGGTAGGATAGGACAGAGGACGCGACAACAAAAAAATCGTCTCTGTCTCCAGCCTACTAAGAAACGACGCAAGGGCTTGGCTTACGCCTTATACAGAAGGGATAAGGGACACCAGATGGCACGTCTGGGATGAATTCCTAACAGCTATCAGACAACAATTTGGAGAAGTTGACCCAAGAGGAGCAGCAAGGGTCAGACTACGTGAAATGAAACTAGAAAACAGGACGATGACAGAGTACAGGAATGAATTCAGACTGGCCCAAACTGAAGCTCTACTAGACGACGCCACAACAGCGGAATGGCTGTTCATGGGAATGTCTTCCCAGTTACAAGAAGAGTTCAAACACTATTACAACGAAGTGGATGATGCCAAAGAACTAGATGATTGGGCTATCCGGAAAGAATCGAAGTTGACTTCAGTAAAGCAATTGCAGAAAGCAAGACAAAGCGGTACAAAAACCGAGACGGTACCATGGAACAACAATGGGACCTTCAGGACAACGAGTAACCAACCCAAAGGGGACACAATGGACTTAGACAACAACCGAAGAAAACCAGGGAATAGGTTTCAATTTCCAAGAATATCCCTAGCCGAATACAGAAAGAGACGAAACGAGAACACATGTCTATCTTATGGAGAACCAGGACATTTTATCACCAACTACAACAAGAATATAGTCCAGTTAAAAGAAACCATGATGGAAAACGATAAAACAGAGACTTTAAACGATCAAAGTCCCCAGTAAGGAGTGGTATGAGAGACAAAGACATCGGTAAAGACACGGGATTAGCACAACTATCGACAATTTTGAACAAGGCACAACTCTATACCCCGCACGATAACGATTCAGATCATCTAATGATCAAAGTATATTTATTTACGCAAAACTGAACCACTAATGTCAACACCATGCTGGACTCAGGAGAAACAGAGGACTTCATCGACAGAGGGTTCTGGGAAAGTCGACACATACCCCTGAGAAAGATCAGCAAACCAAGAGACATATACGTGGTCAACGGAGAAAAAAGCAAAGCAGGACCTATTACCCATATCGCAAAAGTAACAATGGAAATCGGAGCACACAATGAAATAGGAACATTCCCAGTAGCCAACTTGCAGAAGCATGAGGTTATACTTGGAATGCCTTGGCTCTGAAAACACAATCCTAGAATCGACTGGGCAAGGGAAAACATATTCTTTGATAGTGACAGATGCGCTAAGGAATGTCTCATGGTCCCAACAACAATTGAAACGACCCACTAAGAGGTAGCCCTTTGGGAGAACCAACGACCAAACATATGGGAGGCGATATGTGCGAACGAAGACCTCCAGTTTCGCAGGATAAACCGGGAGGCCAAGATATAGGTCAGAGGATCGGCAAAAGCCGTGGGTTACGACCTGCATAGCGTGCATAGTACCACTGTCCCAGCCAAGGGACAGACTATGATCAAGACAGGAATAGTGATCGGACCACCAGAAGGCACCTATGGAAGGATCGCACCAAGAAGTGGATTAGCCATGTGATACGGCATCACTACCGGAGCTGGGGTGATCGACGCAGACAAGAACACCCGAGGATTTGGAAGTACCAGAACGAACAACTTGCCAAACACCCAAGGAAAAGATGTAGATATCGATTTTATATCAACAAAAACCTTTGGAAAACTATAGGGACAAGGACAACAAATCGGCATTCTGAAATGCGATCCTGAAAACAACGGACCAATGATAGCAGAAGCCTCTACCCTAAGCACAAAACTAGCGGTCCAACAAGAAGTGAAAAAGAAGAAAGTCACCTTAAGACAACTTATCCGCAAAGAATACAAGGACTTTTTCGACATGTTTGAAGAAGGAGAACAAACGGATCTTCCCGAACACCGACCAGAAGACTAACGTATCGAACTCGAAGAAGAAAAAACTGCAGCCTTTAAGAAACTCTACTCATTAAGAGATGAAGAGTTAAAAGCGTTAAGAGATTACCTGAAACAGAATCTGGACAGAGGATGGATACCACAGTCATCGTCATCGGCAGGGGGACGTTTCTTTTTCGCTAAGACGAAAGATGAAAAACTTCGTTTATGCATGGATTTCCGTGGATTAAACGCCGTATCTAAGAAAGACCGATATCCGCTACCCCTTATTGAGGAAAGCACTCGACCAACTCGGGAAGGCAAAGTACTATAGGAAATTAGACTTCCAGGATGCCTATCACAATATCCGGAATGCGAAAGTAGAAGAATGGAAAACAGGATTTCTGACACTATATGGACTGTAGGAATACCTGGTTATGCCTTTTGGATTAACCAACGAACCAGCAACCTTCCAACCATGGATCAATTCCAAACTCAGTCAATTCCTAGATATATGTTGTATCGTCTATCTAGACCATATACTCATATATTCTGAAACTGTAGAACAACACAAACAGGATATAAGAAATATCCTGCAGGTGCCCCGAAACTCAAAAATCAGGCTCAAACCAAGGAAATGTGAATTCCATCAACAAGAAAAGGAATACTTAGGATTTCTAATAAATCCAGAAGCAGTACGAGTGGATCAAGTCAAGACATCAGCGATGGACAATTGGAAACCACCAAAAGCAGTCAAAGTAGGCCAAAGCTTTTTAGGCTTTTGTAACTTTTATCAAAGGTTTATTGAAGGATTTAGCAGGATAGCTAAACCTTTGCACGATACAAGGAAGAAAAATATCTAATGAAAATGGGAAGAGAAACAACAAAGCGGATTCAATAAACTAAGGAGAAGACTTACTATGGCACCGATATTACAACATTTTCGACCAGAACTCTCTATCATGATCGAAACAGATCCTTCCAACTATATATGCTCTGGCATACTATTACAGCTCAGTACTGATGGGATATGGAAACCAGTAGCATTCAGATCCAAGACAATGACGAAGGCTGAATGCAACTACGACATACACCATAGAGAACTATTAGCCATAGTTCCAGCGCTTAAAGCACCGAGAAAATACACACTGGGAAGTCAAGAAGAAATATGGGTAGTTACCAACCACAAAAACCTTCTTGCTTTTACCACCACCAAAGAACTAAATCAACGACAAGCACGATGGAGTGAAACTATGTCACAATACCATATCAAGATAGAGTATCGACCTGGCAAACAAGAAAGCCAGCCAGAGGCCCTTACCAGAAGGGAAAAGAAGATATACTGGCGAAAGAAGAAGAACGAATCCAACAGAGAAAACAGATTTTACTACCCAGAGAGAAGTATTTCCAAGAAAAAGACGCCGATAGTGGATACGAATCCATAAATGAAATCGAGACAGGGACACAGTCAGATGATCATTATACACAGTTGATACAGGTCGAAATGGGAAAAGAACTGGAATCTTCAGAGATCATCAATGCACTACGAAAATGCCAAAAAGAAATGAAAGGCCTAGTCATGGGACTATTCAAACAAGATAACCATTATCCATAGTACGATAACAAGATATGGATTCCGAACAACAAAAAATTACGAACTGAAATGACAAGACGCAACCACGACGTCGGGCAAGCAGGACATGGTGGAATGACTAAGAAAACCAAACTCATCAAAAGATCATACTACTGACCGTGTATTAGAAACGTTATTAAACGATACGTCAAAAACTGTGTAATAAGCCAACGAACGAAAGCAGTACGTCATGCACCATATGGACTACTAAAACCTCCTGAAGCTCCGGGAAGACCCTGGCAATCTATTACAATGGACTTCATCACTGGACTCCCAGAGTTGAAAGATTATGACGCCATATGGGTCAGTGTAGACCGCCTGACAAAAATGGCACACTTCCTACTATGCAGAATGGACATGGACACAAATTAATTCTTTCATCTGTTTAAAGACCAATCTTTAGGTTGCATGGACTGCCAAAGATATCATATCCGATCGAGGATCACGATTCACATCGGAAATGTGGAAAGAAATCACCCAACAATTAAGTATCACGAGATGCTTAAGCACTGCATTGCACCCCCAGACCGACAGGCAAACGGAACGAACCAATGCAATGCTGGAACAGTATCTACAAGCATATGTAACGGGGGCTCCCTATGGGAAGATGGATCCCAAGGATGCGGCCGTACCTAAGCCTTCTTCGTACGCAAAGTGAAGAACAAATATGTAAGAGAGAAAACTTTAACGGTGAAACTTAATATAGTTAAGCCGCAGCTTTACTCAATAAGTTCTCGAGAGGATAGTTGATCGTCTTAGGAGAAGAGGTCTCGCATATACTTAAGTAGAATTATATTGCCAGCTCCTCTCCATCACTCCTAAGCTCACCACCATCGCGAGCACGCGCATCTCCTCTGGGCCTCGGGCTAACATTACACCGAATGTTTGCCGGCTCTGCTAGTTCAATAT
>QLOI01004027.1:0-37096 GCA_003313605.1 Tuber umbilicatum | reverse complement strand
AGAAAGCTTCGGTACGGCCGCATCCTTGGGATCCATCTTCCCACAGGGAGCCCCCGTTACAAGGATGCCTATCACAATATCCGGATTGCGAAAGGAGATGAGTAGAAAACAGCATTTAGGACAAGATATGGACTGTACGAGTACCTGGTTATGCCTTTTCGATTAACCAACGCACCAGCAGCCTTCCAAAGATGGATTAATTCCGAACTCAGTCAATTCGTGGATAAACGTTACATCGTCTATCTAGATGATATACTCACATACTCTCAAACTATGGAACAACACAAACAGGATATAAGGAATCTCCTGCAGGCTCTCCGGAACGGGAAAATCAGGCTCAAACCAACGAAATGTGAATTGCATCGACAAGAAACAGAATACTTATGATTTATGATGAATCCAAAAAAAGTACTAGTGGATCCAGTCAAGACATCGGCGATAGATGATTGGAAACCACTAAAAGCAGTCAAAGAAGTACAAAGATTTTTAGGCTTTTGTAACTTTTATCGAAGATTCATTGCAGGATTTAGCAGGATAGCTAAACCTTTGTAGGATACAACAAAGAAAAATATCCAATGGAAATGGGAAGGGAAACAAACAAACCGGATTTGATGAACTAAGGAGAAGACTTACTACGGTACTGATATTACAACATTTTTGACCAGAACTCCCTATCATGATCGAAACAGACGCTTTTAACAATGTATGCTCTGGCATACTATCACAGCTCGGTACTGATGGGATATGGAAACCGGTAGCATTGAGATCTAAGACATTGACGAAGGCAGAATCCAACTACGACATACACGATAAAGAACTATTAGCCATGGTTCAAGTGCTTAAAGCATGGAGAAAATATGCACTGGGAAGTCAAGAAGAAATAAGGGTGGTTACCGACCACGAAAATCTTCTTGCCTTTACCACCACCAAAGAACTCAATCAACAACAAGCATGATGAAGTGAAACTCAGTCTCAATACCATCTCAAGATAAAGTATAGACCTGGCAAACAAAGAAGCCAGCCAGACGATCTTACCAGAACGGAAGAAGATATATTGACGAAAGAAGACGAACGAATCCAACAGAGAAAACTGATTTTACTACCCAGAGAAAAATATTTCAAAGAAGAAGAATACGATAGTGGATACGAATCCATAAACGAAATGCAGACAGGGACACGGTCAGATGACAATTATACTGAGTGGATACAGGTCGAAACCGGAAAAGAACGGGAATCGTCAGAGATCATCGATGCACTACGAGAAGGCAAAAAAGAAATGAAAGGCCAAGCCCTGGTACTATGCAAACAAGATCACGGTTATCTATGGTATGATAATAAGATATGGATTCTGAACAACGAAAAATTTCGAACTGAAACGATAAGACGCAACCACGACTTCCAGCACGCCAGACGTGGTGGAACGACTAAGACAAAGGAACTCATCACCAGATCATACTAGAGGCTGGGTATGAGAAACGATATTGAACGATATGTCAAAAGCCGCGAAATATGCCAATGAACGAAAGCCATACGTCATACAACATATGGACTAATGAAACCTCTCAAAGCCCCTGGAAGACCCTGGCAATCTATTGCAATGGACTTTATCACAGGACTCCGAGAGTTGAAAGGTTATGATGCCATATGGGTCGTTGTAGACCGCCTGACGAAAATGGCACACTTCCTACCATGCTGAATGGGGGTGGACAGAAATCAATTCTTTCATCTGTTTAAAGACCAAGTCTTTGGGTTGCATGAACTGCCAAAAAATATCATATCCGATTGAGGATCACTATTCATATCGGAAATGTGGAAAGAAATCACACAACAATTAAACATCAAGAGACGCTTGTGCACTGCATTCCACCCCCAGACCGACGGGCAAACGGAGCAAACCAATGCAATACTGGAACGGTATCTACGAGCATATTTGAACTATCAGCAGGATGATTGGATGCAGTGTCTTGCATCAGCTGAATTCGCATACAACAATGGAAAGCAGGAAACAATTAAGACAACAGTCTTTCATGCGAACTATGGATACAACCTGGTATTTGACCTCACAAAGTACGAAATACCGGCAAAACAAACACCAGCTCAAGATATGAGCAAGTTGCATGACATATTACAAGAAGAAATTAGTTATGCACAGCAGTGGCAAAGGAGTAAGCCGACCAAAAACGAAAACCAGACTCGAACCCCTCGGTGGGCGATATGGTGTTGTTGCTACCACGCAACATATGGACCACCAGACCTTCGAAGAAACTACATTACAAAAGATTAAGACCATTCCCTATAGTCGAACATATAGGACTTCGCGCATATAAACTCGACCTCCCACGCTCGATGAACAACACTCATCCTACATTCTACATTTGACTCCATGAACCATACTACGATAACTCCTTTCCCTCACAAAAGAAACTGCCCCCTCCGCCTATAGAGGTCAAAGGCGACAACGAATCCTAACTTGACGTGATAGTGGATTCTCTTCTACGCTACAACAAACTTCAATACCGGGCCAATTTGACCGGTTATCCTCCTGAACACGACCTCGAGTGGTACCCTGCCACCAATTACAGCAACACAAAAGATGCAGTCCAACGATTCCACCAAAACTACCCGCGGAAGCCCAAAGAGGGTTATTTAGGCTGATGGAGGGGAGATAGCGAAGAATTCGAAAATAGAGAGAAAGAAATCAAGAAAAACAACGCATACGAGAGAGTGCATTTTACCTTTTGCCACGACCATTACTGTCCAACACACTTGTACGAAGAGAAAAACCGACACCATTTCCCTACGCGGGAAAACACTACAAGATCTTCCGCTCCTTTGAATGAAGGATGGATAGAGATCCATTGGCAATCGAAACCTTCCCAAATACCTCAAGGACCTCGACACAAACGCATCAACTGGCGCGATTACATGAGCAATCGCTGCTGCTTCCATCCGAAACAAAGAAACAATAACAACTGGTCTCAGGGAACGAGACCAACGACCGAAGGGGGGGATAAAAACCACTCTGAAGAGGTGGAAACTCTTCGTACAAGGATCACAGAACTGGAGGTACTCGTTAGAAACCTGCAACAAACCTGGGACTAAGAACTGAAACCCCTTTCCAGCTTCCAAAAACTCATTTTGGGAACAACCACCCGCGCAGTCACGCTGCAAAAAGAAAACGATGCCCTAAGACGGGAACTCGAAAAAGAACGATTCGCTAGCAAGGAAGAACGAGGATGAGTCCAATGGATAATAAATGATTCGAAAAAGCTACACACGAAGATGACGGAAGACTGCTACGGAGCGAGATACAAGAAAGAGAAACGAGAAGAAGGTAGACATCGGACTTCAATGGTTTGGGAATACTGTTAAGAGGAGGAACCAAACACTTGGCCATATGGGACTATGGCCGAGGCGAGAGGGGAGCTAATTTCACAATTCTACACTGACTTAGCTATTGTGCACTATGACTCAGGTACTAGTCATAAGGTTTCATTTGTTATATGCTTTTATGTTCTTGATTGTATGTGCATGACTTGTTTAGAGGTCATAGGATGTTCAACATGAGTCACAGTTGTGAGTCATACATTGTTGTTACGCGAATAACACATTCAGGGTCATATGATGTTCTGTTTTCACATGAGTTGCGCTAGCAACTTATAGTTACATGGTTATTGTGGAGTGACTCGTTGGAGTCATAGGATGTTACGTGAGTGTATGAGTCACAGTTGTGACTCATAATAGTTATTTTGATTTGTGAGCGGGTTGTGGGAAGATCTATATTAGGACGGACTTAGGTCATGTAGATTGATCTTCACGCAACAATCTAAGTTATTTCCTATCAATAACTTTACGAATATCAAGACTTTTACTCTTTAAATGAATATCTTCCCTATTCTTATAAGCAACATAATTAATACTATAAGACTGAAGAGTTAAACGCATCTCTTAAGAGTAGTATACCATAACTATAAGATAAGGAATTGCTGCCTGTTGCGAGTTTACGACATGAGACAGATGAAGGAGTGATCTTAACAATACGAGGTGAAGATTCCAACCGTCTTATTGAAGATAGAGAACCTTAACATCAAAGTGCGATTAACCAGTATTGGGTAGCGAAGAAAGTTGGAGGAAAAGGTACCACTATAGATACTGAGACCACTGTATTTGAGAAAATACGATCTTGATGAAGAATGGTTAGGGGAATTAAGGGAATGTGGTGAACGTGATGAGGAATGGAAACTGGATCAAGGAGTCTCTATGCGAGAAAGCCAGGTCAAGACGAGGAAAAGAAAGGACCATGATGAGGTAAGGGGTGGAACCCTAACCATCAAAAAGCGTAAGGAGTACACCAAAGGACAACGGGCAGCATACAAGACGAGCGAACAAAAGGCACGACCTCAACCCAGAATAAGGTTGAAAAATTGTGAAACCTCACGGAATTGGAGAAAATGCGCAAGGACATTCCACAAAACCTCATTGACAAAAGAAAGAAAAATATGGGGTGTACACGATGTGGTTTGAAAAACCATGAATGGTGAACTTGCCCAAAGGATGTGCAGGTAACGGCAATCTAACAGGATCCTTGTAAAGGTACCGGCAATGAGTATCGGAATGATTACCAACACAATAAGCGGCGTCCGTGTGTGAATATGGTTACCGGAAACCAACTACCTACACAAATGACACAAGTCGCGCAGATCGATAGGCCCACACTGGTTTGGGAAACCCTCTCGCATCATGAAATGGAGGACTAAGGAAATTCGGAAACGACGGCGACGGCGATCGTGTAGTCTATATGACAGCTGCTAAAATATGCACGCAGGTCAATTGAGATAGAAGAAATGATGCGAGGAACACCTCTCCCACCCACCAGTGTTAAGAATCCCCGACATATCAACTGGGGAAAATAAATGATGGTAGTCGGACACATGGCCCGGAAACTCAAAGGTCTCCAATAATGACCAACTGCGGATTAAAACAAAGTCCGAAAAAATAATACTAGGGAGAGTCAATATGGTGAGAGAGATGACGCTTGTGAGTAACTAGGCTTACTTCGCTCAAGCGCTATTATCAGATGCACTTGGGACAAGACTCTAGACTTGATTCTCAAGGACACAATCTCCTAGGAATTGATTCGCTGGTACCAATGCATGAATTCTGTGACGGATATTATATCTTGAAATGATGGTGGAGAAAAAGAGCGGCAAGGATAGAACATGGTAATCAGCGAGGTCTGTGAACCCGATGTTATTACTAGGTACCTATCTGAACAATCGTGGATACCCCCCATACAGGACCTGCTAGTTGTAAAAGCAGGATGAGAGGGAACACTGCAGTAAGGGGTAAAGACCTCTAGTAGTGGGCTGCCCCATCACTAAAAAATTGTGGATGGAGATGAGGCACGCAACCCAATACCTGCTCACTCTCGCCTCGAGTGTTGGTGAATTGCCCAGGGACCAGGTTAAGAATCCTATCAAAGAAAAAGCGAACAGGATCTAGTTTGGCGGAGGAGGTCTAATTGACCGAAACTATGGGGGCATGGTCTCAAACATCCATAAATGTCCCAAAAGCGGTAAACTGATAGGTTCGTCATGGTCCAGAAGAGGGCAATGACACCGCACCTGCGACGATATAACTATTTAGAAGGCACCGCACACAGCGAGAGGGAAAGAATAAGAATTCAGGTTCGCGTGTTATCTGATTCTGGTCCTAATAGCTTCATAATAAAGGCTGGCCGCGAACCAGAATACAATATTCCCCATAAAACGAGACAAAACCTGGTGGAAATCTTGGGATTCGATGGTTCTGCTACTGAAAGCGGCGGGAAACATTTTATCCTTCAAATTTTGTTAGAGATCGGAACAAACTCTCGCAGATCAGAAATCTCCTGTAAAATGGCTAATACAGGAAACTACAACATTATTATTTCTTTTGGGTGGTATAAGTAACACCACATATCAAATATTGAAAATCAGGAGAATAGTTATTTTTCGGAAGAATCAAGTCAGAACCATGAAATCGATAGAGGATTGGGGGATATGTGGGAGTATGACGAGAGGGTAGTTTTCGACCATAATGCGCAAGTCATAGGAGGAATACAGTATAACGACGAACCAGTCATGAACATCATACCTAAAATCTCCAAACAACACCATGATTATGTTCTACTATTCGAGGAGGAAGTTGCAACGCAAATGCCTCCTAGGAGAAAATGGGATCACACTAACAGAATTAAGGATGGGGAAGAACAGATATGGGAAAATCTGACCTGGTCAAGAACCTGCTGGTGCTCCGATTCTCTACATTCCTAAAGCAGTTGGCAAACAACGA
This sequence comes from Tuber umbilicatum, assembly GCA_003313605.1. NCBI lineage: Eukaryota > Fungi > Ascomycota > Pezizomycetes > Pezizales > Tuberaceae > Tuber > Tuber umbilicatum. Next base: position 30,763 of record QLOI01004027.1, on the reverse strand, counting down.
CCAGTAGTCAATTACCAAGGTTTTAATTCAGTTACCATCACAGACAGATACGCGATACCTATCATGAGGGAACTCAGAGACCGAGTGGGAGGGGCCCAGATTTTCTCTAAGATCGACCATATGAATAGGTACTACTTGGTCCAAATAGCCGAAGGAGACGAATGGAAAGCATCGTTCCGATGCTGTTACGTCCACTACCAGTACATGGTAATGCCTTGCAGATTACTGAACGCGCCCGCTACTTTCGAATCAATGATGGAGGAATTAGTTCGTGAATTGCATGACCAAGTAGTTGTCTACTTAGATGATATCCTGATATACTCGGAAAATGAGAAAGACCCCATTCAGCTGCTTAAAAAGGTTCTGCAGAAACCAAAAGAGAACCAGCTAGCAGTCAACCTAGAAAAATCATTATTTCATGTCAAAGAAGTTGAATTTCTCAGTTACATCGTCAATACCAAAGGCGTGGAAATGAGCGAAAGAAATGTTAAGTCCAGAAGAGAATGGAAGGCGCCCACTTCAGTGAAGGAAGGCCAAGTCTTCATTGAATTTGCTAATTTTTACCAACTTTTCATCCAAAACCTCTCTGCAATTTGCAAGCTAATCACGGAAACCTTAAAAGGTGACTCAAAAAACTTTTATTACACCACTGAACAGAACAGAGCCTTCGAAACTTGGAAACAAAATTTGGTTACAGCATCCATACATTGTCATTTCCATCCTGCGCTAGATACAGTAGGGGAAACAGATGTGAGCGATATCGCCCTCAGTTCGGTTCCGTCACAGTTTCAAGAAAAGAAACCTCAACCGGTATCGTTCAATTCATACATATTAAACTCCGTGGAACGAAAATAATATTTTCATGATAAGGAAATATTAGCAATAATGGAAGTATTCAATGAATGGAGACATTCCCGCTTAGGCACGGAAAAACTCGTTACAGTTTATATAGAATATCAACATCTACAACATTTTCTTACTACAAACCAATGGAATGGAAGGCAAATTCCTTGGGCACAAGCACTAGCAGAATATAATTTCAAAATCCTATACCGACCAGGCACAAAAGGAGGAAAAGCTGACGCCTTAAGTAAACGGCCGGAGTACCATCTAGAGGAGGGATCTGCACATAGCCAAGGGTCCATTTTGAAGTCGGAACATTTTCCAATCTTTTTGACATCAACAGAGAGCGATGAAGATCAAGGTATCGAGATAGAAAAAGAATTGAGGAAGCTTTAGAATATATGTATTGAGATTTTGAACAAAGGGGCTGTAATACTACCTAAGGGATCTCAAATGGCGGCTGGTCACCAGCCTTATGCATTAAACAATGCCCCACTTCGGGTAAAGGGACAGATGATGATAGATACAGGCATAGCTGTCCGTTTACCAGGAGGAGCATATGAAAGCCGGAGAATCATGTCTAGCAGTAGACTAGCGAGTAAACGCATAGCTGAGGTTGGAGCTGGAGTCAATGATGCGGATTATACAGGCGAACTTGAGTTACTGTTGCAAAACCACAGCTTCAAGATGTTGCGGGTAACCAACTCCATGTTCAGTAGAGTAAGGTTAAGCGTTTTAAGTGTTCCATAACTGAGTTGTATCAGGCAGGCGTCGTAATTCATTTGCTAATACTCGCTTTCGCTAAAACTACCAAGAATATAAATTGTAGATAATAACTTGCGATATTGATAAGAACTGTTCTCCATTGCGGTCTGTCTAATAGCTGAGGAGGAACTCTTATATTTATATCACCTGTGAGTTTCTGCGGCCGGTCTATCAAATACGTGTACTAACTAAGTACCTCCGCAACAACTACTGGTCTTATCTCTTATCGATTCTAAGTGCGAACACTTGTATACTCTGAATAATTTACGGCTTCTGGTCATTCGGCTTATTGTGCTTCGTCTTCCTAAGGGTGTGCAAGCCTCCGCCAGACAGAAGTAAGCGATGCCTTTACCCTATACACTTGGTCTGAGTATGCTGCTCAATTAGCGAACATACCAGTCGTTCCTCTGTTACCGAGGTGATCAGTCTCAATATCAGACAACAGTGACTACACAGAGGCATGACTGCATTATCACTACGAAGAGTTGGTAGGCTTCCTGCTTCATCGCTTCTTTCATTTGCCTAGCGAGAATGGGCTTCCAGCTACATATCCTTAACTTCCATCCGTTCTTGCAAACCTATGACTAAATTGTAGTCGGTCAACATGAAGCATTATTTTCTTCTGATTTGGTAGGCTTTTCTCCTCACGTAGATATTATTTGTATCACATACTGGATTTCAGCTGGATGAGCAGTGCACACTATGCCTCTCATTTATCGTGTAAACAGCTTCCGGTCAGACAGACAGCGACGACATATATGGTATTACAAGGAAGCTGCTAATTTCCCAATTTTTGCTGGTGACTAGCCACTTCACACCTTACTGCAGGCGACGTCCGGGCCCTACATCAGGGCCAGAGGGGGGTGTTGGAATTGCATATGCCTAACACGAACTCCCTCCTCCAAAATCTGGTCACGAGTCTTTTATTCTTTAGTTTCCTTTATTCTGTCTAGAACTCAGTACCGTGGGCTAAAAAACCTGCCTCGTTTGTTTGGCTACGGCAGGAAAATTCTTCACACTATTCTACCTCTGCCCTATCTGCCATTTCGGTGTTTCCACCATGAAAACTTTCCACCAACCTCTGAGCATGTTCCATCGTTTCTGGTAGCTCCCTGGTGTTCTCATCCTCCCAACAAACTTTCCGTTTCACAAAACACCTTTATTCGCGCATCAGAATGTTGCCTCCGCGAACTCTTTTAGTGTATGAGATTATTTCACTCTTCTCGATTTTTTCAACCTCTCTTTCCAAGTCTCCCTTGATTTCCGCAAAGACTCATGGGGTTGCTCTCGCCCTGCATGAACTGACCCTCGATAGGGTTCCAGTTATGATACATGGAATACCGGATGAATATGCTAACTGTTGAAAATATTTTGCTTGTAGGATGAATAGACTCTTTCCTCTAATATTTCCAAAGGCCCATCAAGTTTAGGACACAATGTTTTAGATGGTAGTTTGGAGTAGATGTTTTGTGTAATTAACATCACCTTATCGCCAGTTTTGATATCAGGTAGTTCCATTCCCTTTTTATCCTAATATTTCCTCATGGCTTCCTTGGTACGTTTCAAGGTTTTTGCTGCTTTTTGATGTATGGTTTTCATCCAATGTACGTATATTGTGGCTCCTGGATTTTGAGCTTTCCATTTCTTCATCCTTTCCGTCTGTGGGTGGAAACCATAGTTTGCGAAGAATGGTGTCATTTTATGTGCGTTCGTGGCTGAGTTATTGTATGCATGTTCCGCTAATGGGACCAGTTGCTACCAATGATCATGATCGTAGTTGACAAAACTTCACAGGTATCCAAGCAGTACTTGGTTGGTCATCTCAGTTTGTCTGTCAGTTTGTGGTTGGTACCCAGTTGACATTTCTCGCTTTACACTCAACTACTTACAAAGTGATTCCGAGACCTCTCCGGATAACTTTGCGTCCATGTCAGATACTATCTCCGTTGGCAACCTGCTTAGTTTCTATACGTACTATGGCAAGTATTTGGCTAGATCCTTGGCTGTCACATTTTCATGCGTTACGATGAAATGGGCCATTCTGGTGATTCAGTCTACTAAGACCATCATTTGTGTGTGTCCTTGTGACTCCGCTAGATGTGTTACAAAAGTGGTAGATATTGACCCCCAAGCCATGTAAGGGACTTGTAGTGGTTGTAACAATGCGTACCTTGCATGTCGTGGAGATTTATATTATTGGCATTCGTCCCATGATCATACTGAGTCTTCTATCCAGTTCGTCAAACCATTCCAGTAAAAATCTCGCGTGATTATTTCTAATGTTTTTTCTTGTCCGAAATGTCCTGACACCTTAGAATTATTGCATCCTTTTGAGACTAATGTACACAGATCTTCGTTGTTGGGTAAGTAGACACGGGTTTTGTAGTGTAGAAACCTATTAACAGTTTTACATTGTTTTGGTATTGTCCCCCTGTCTCGTTCCAAGGCTTCTAACTCCCTTCTTTGTCCTTTCCACTCTTTGTCTTGCTCTGCAGCAACTAGGACTTGGTCAAGACATTTCGTAGCAAACACCTTCTTTTCCATCTGTGCTGGAGTAGAGTTTGACATCAAGACTATCACCTGGCTTGACTTGGGGTTGTGTAGTTCGTCCCATTACACAAAATATTTATTAGATTCTGCATCCGCTTGCAGAATACTTTCTGTAGTCATAGCCCTTTCTGTTGCTACCATTCGTCTTGGAATGAAATCAGTGCTTCTGAACCCTTAGCCAGCATGCTCCGTTAGGTCCAACTCTTTGACCTCCATCATTTCTGAGTTTTCGATTTGAGTTAATATCACCTACACTATACAGTCGCCATTAAGTATTTGATAGTCCTTGAAGCGATGGTTTCACAACAGTACCTAGAGTTCACCAAGATAATCCACATCAATGACTCCGGCTCCAACCTCACCTCTGTTATTACTCCCTAGTTCACTGCGTGACGCGATTCTTCTGTAAGTTCCTTGTGGTTGACTGACACCTATGCCTGTATCGACCAGAAGGTGTCTCTTTGTTGGAAGAGGGTCATTGTTTAATGCATAGAGGTCGTCACCAGCTGCCATTCGTGATCCCTTAGTTGATAATACGGCTACTTTGCATAACTTCTGAATACCTATATTCTGAAGCTGCGGCAATTTCTCTTCCATCTCTATCCCTTCATCTTCGTCACTCTCCGCTGTGATCGATAAGATTTGAAAATGTACAGGTTTTAAAACTGACTGTTCACTACCCACAGCTTCCTCCTCTAGACCGTACTCCTGCTGTCTACTTAAGGTGTTAGGTTTCTCTCCCTTTGTACATGGTCGTTATATGATTTTAAAATTATATTCTGCCAGCGCTTGCGTCCAATGGATTTATCCTTCATTCCATTTCTTCAAAGCGAGAAAATGTTGCAGATTTTGTTGGTTCGTATGCACTGTAACGGGTTTTTCAGTTCCTCAAAGGTAATTTCTCCATTCCTGGAATGCTTCCATTATCGCTAGTAATTCCTTATCATGTATTACGTAGTTTTGTTCTGCGCAGTTTAATTTTGGCGAACGTAATGCCACCAGCTAGAGTTTCCAGTCTTGAAATTGTGACTGAACGCAGCCAAGGGCGAAATTGCTTGCATCCCTTTCCACTACTCTCTCCAGCCCTGGACGGAAATGACAGAGTATGGGTGCTGTAAGGAATTTTTCATTGAAAATTTCGAAAGTCGTGTGCTGGTAGTGCCCTGATAAAAGTTCTTTGGCTCACCATTTAAGGTTTCCATGATTGGCTTGCAAATTGCAGAGAGGTTTTGCATGAAATGTCGGTAAAAATTAACAAATCCGATGAAGACTGGGACTTTCTTAACCGGAGTAGGTGCCATCCATTCTTTTATGGACTTAACCTTTCTTTCCGCCATTCTCACTACTTCGGTGTTGACGATGTAACCAAGAAATTCGACTTCTTTGACCTGAAATATTAATTTTTCTAGGTTGACTGCTGGCTGGTTCGCTTTTAGTTTATGCAGAACCTTTTTAATCAACCGAATGAGGTCATTCTCGTTTTCCTAATATATCATGATGTCGTCCAAGTAAACGACAACTCCTGGCTCTACATATTCACAAAGTATTTGGTGCATCATTGACGGGAAAGTAGCGGGCGCGTTCCGTAATCTGAAACGCATTATCATGTACTAGTAATGGCCGTAACGGCATTGGAATGCTGCTTTCCATTCGTCTCCTTGGGCTATTCACACCAAGTAGTACCTCTTTTTAAGATCTATCTTAGAGAGCATATCGGATCCTTCCACTCGTTCTCTGAGTTCCCTGATCATAGGTATCTGGTACCTGTCTACGATTGTAACTGAATTCAAACCTCGGTAATCGACTTCCGGTCGTAGTTTACCATCTACTTTTGGAAAGAAGAGAATGGGAGTACTGGCAGGTGATTGACTTGGTCGGATTTTCCATTATAGTAGCATTTCATCCAACTACTTTCTAAGTCCCTTTAGTTGCATTGCCCACAACGGGTAAATTGGGCCCCGAGGCGGTCCTTCCCCATCCATAATTCTGATTCTGTGATCCCATTTTCTCCTAGCGGGCATTTGCGTTCCAACTTTCTCCTCAAATAGTTGCACAGAATCGTGGTATTGTTTTGCGGATTTCATGTATGACGTTCTCGACTGGTTCATCCTTACACTGTATTCGCCTCAGGACTTGCGCATTTTGGTTGAAAACTACCGTCTCGTGATGCTCCACATATCCCACAATCCTTCATCAATTTTGTAGTCCGCACATGATTCTATAGTAAAATACCAACACTTCAGGTTTTCAATATTTTTCATGTGGTGTTCCTTACACCCCCCAAAGAAATAAGCAGCTGGTAGTTTCCTGCATTTGCAATTTCGTAGGAGATTTCCGATCGGTGGAAGTTTGCCCCAATCTTTAACAAAATTGTGCAAGTAAAATGTTTTCCGCCGCTTTCACTACCCGAGCCATGAATCCTATGATTGCTGAAGGATTTTGTCTCATTTTATATGCAATATCGTATTCTGGACGAGGTGGGTGTTGATTAAGAAGTTATTAGAAACTCAATTTACTAATCACACCTGAACCTGGATTGTTTTTCCTTCGGTCTTGATGTCTGCGATACCTCCCGGGCAATTATATCATCTTGGTCGAGGAATCTTTACCCTCTTTGGGACCTCAATAAATATGTCGGCCTATTATTTTTGAGACATTTTGTGGATGTTTGAGACCATGCCTGCATTGATTTGGTCAATTAGACCTCCTCAGCCAAACTGGTTCCTGTTAGCCTTTCATATAATTGGATTCTCATCTGGGTCTTTAGGTGTTTCACCAACACTCGTGGAGAGAGCGAGCAGTTATTGGATTGCGTGTCCCTTTTCCATCCCCTAACTTTTGGTCATCAAGCAGCCCACTACTAGCGGTCTTTACCTCTTGACGAAGGGTTCCCTCACATCCTGCTTTTACAACCAGCAAGTCCAGTCTGCGGGGTATCCATGATCGTTCATATAGGTACTCAGTATTACCAACAGGTTCATATGGCTGGCTGATTACCATGTTCTATCCTTCCCGCGCTTGCTCTCCACCCTCATTTCATGAGATCATATTCGTCACAGAATTCATACGTTGGTGCCGACGAATCAATTCAGTGGAGACTGTGTCCATGAGAAACAAGTCCAGAGCCTTGTCCCAAGTGCATCAGATAATAGCACTTGAGCGAAGTATGCCTCGTTACTGCCTAGGGTCATCTCCATTGCCCCTACTGACTGTCCATAGTATGATTTCTCATGACTTCGTTTTAATCCCAAGTTGGTCCTTATCAGAGACCTTGGAGTTTCCGGAACTTGTGTCCGACTACCATCATTTGTTTTCCCCAGTTGATGTGTCGCGGGTCCTTACCACCGGTGGGTGGGAGAGGTGTTCCTCGTATCGTTTCTTCGGTTCCTATAGACCTGTGTACCTATTGGAGCACCAGTCTTATAGACTACCGCATCGCCATCGCCATTGGTGCCGAATTCCCTTGCTCCACCTCTTCATGATCCGCAAGGTTTTCCCAAACCAGCGTGGGCCTTTCGATCCGGGCGACTTGTGCCTTTGGTAGATGTGGTTGGTTTTCCATAACCAAATTCACTGGTTGACATCCCTTATTGTGTTGGTGATCATTCCTATCCTCCTTGCGGGTACCTTTCCATGGAGCCCATTGGAGTGCCGCTACTTGCGGATCCGTCCGGCAAGTTTTCCATTTATGATTTGTCAAGCCACATCTTGTCCAACTTATATTTCTGTTTCTTTTGTCGATGAGGTTTTGCGGAATGCCCTTGTGCATTGTCTCCCATTCTGTGGGTTTTCCAAATTCTTCACCCTTATTCAACGTTGAGGTCCTACCTTCTTGTTTGGTAGCCTTATATGCTGCACGTTCTGCTTTGGTGTACTGCTTACTCTTTTTGCTGGTTCTGGTTCCACACCTTTCCTCATCAAGGATCTTTCTTTTTGTCGCCTTGATCTCGCTTTCTTGCGTAGAAACTCGCTGAGCTAGGTTCCATTCTTCATAACGTTCAACAAGTTCTCATAATGCACCTAACCATTCTTCGTCGATATTGTATTTTTTCCAGGACCGTTGTTTCAGTATTTGAATTGCTACGTTTTCTGCCAACTTTCTTTGCCATGCGATACCTGTTAATTGCACATTGACCTTAAGGTTCTCCATCTCTAATAAGAGCGAAGAAATCATTCCCTCATATTTAACCTTACCCATATCTCGCAATGCCTCTTGGTCTTCGTCAGTGCCCACATATCAGTTGGTAATTTCCAGAGCGAAACCTTGCTAATAAATAAGTCCTTCTATTCATTTTCTGGCCTAACAAACCCATGATTGCGCATTGATACCAATTCGTAAAATGGGCATGATTATCCCCTTGGGTCCAACTAATTGCATACCCTATCCTATGCATTAGTTTTTCCCTATGTTTGGGGTTTCGTCGAACATAGTATTCGCACTGTAGGAACCAAGTCTTCAAGTTTTGGTAGTCCATATCCACGAACAATTGTGGCGGCGTAGCATCTTTCCTTTTAACACCGGCCGGTTGTTTGCTTACCGCTTCTATAAGTAGTTGCATTCATTGTTAATCCACGTCTTCCTTAGCCTTCAATCCACGCCTGGCTCAATGTTGTATTTATTTCCACGTACATCGGTTTTCTTGAGGGTCCCTGTAGCTTTCACTGTCTGAAGAACTACTTGATGAGCTATCGTCATCATTATTGTCATCGCCTAGATGCCCTGGGTTGTCTCTTGGACCTTGCTGCTGTCCTTTTCCACAACCACTAGGGCCTGCTCCTGCCTCTCGTTACTCAGGGGCCTTTCTCTTTCTTTTTTGATTTTCCGGAGAGTTTTGGCTATCCTTAGGTACAAGGCCCTGAGGTAGGTCCTGTTGTCCTCCGTCAGTACCTGATGGTCATTGGTTAACCTTTTTTTTTTTTTTTTTTNTTTCCATCATATGTTTATTGATTCTGGCTCAAAAACGTACATGCAGCTCGCGCTATGGCATACAAAAGGCCTTAATTCCAACGCAATTACTAAAAAAACAACAAAACTCAAAACACTCCACCCCTCCATCAACTAAGTGCAAACATATCCGCAAGCATCGCAAACGATGACTAACAAAACCAAGTAGTGAAAATCCCCGTCAAAAACCAGCAGGGGCAGCCAGGTCAGTCACAAAAGGACCGAACATCAGAAGAATAAGTCCAACCAAAGGAAGAACTCAAACTCCTAACTGGAAATGAAAGAACATCCCGGGGCATTAAACCTGCCCTGATGTCAAGCCTAGAATAGCGCAGTAAGATGCCAGCTGAAAAGTAAAGAAATTAACAAAACCAGCAAACCCGCCAGTTGAGTTAGGTGCCAACCATGCTGACCTCCTCCTCCACCTCCTCAGGGTCCAAACCAGGGCGCTGGGGGCGGGAAAGGCAGATGGTAGAGTGGGCGTCGTGGGGTCCTCCACAATTGACACAACTGACAGTAAGATGACTGCAAGGGTGACCGCGAACACGACAGGTGGCTGTGGGGCAGGAATGATCCCCAGTAGAATGTCTGAAGGTGCACCAGCGACAGGTTGCTGGTTTGGAGCACTTGGTGCTATGGTGGCCAAACCGATGGCAGTTTGAGCACTGTGTGAGGGAGTTGAAGCGAAGACGACGTTCAGACCTAAAGGTGGAGGAGAAGGCAGAGAGTCTCTTATTGACGAAGCTGGGTGCCTTTGAACCGGTGATTGAAATGACTATGGTAGAGGCCGCTTTACCGCCGCGGGAGTCATCAGAGGTGAGCCATCTGGGTTGCTTTGTGAGGGCAAGCCCAGTATTGAAGGTTATGAGCTCTGTGGCGATGGTGGCCATGGGGTAGTGTGTGGGAATGCCGTGGACCAAGAGGTGCGTGGCTGGGGTGTCCAAGTAGACGGTGGTGGTTCAAGGGATCAGGTGGAGGACGGAAGAGATCCGGCTGGTAAGCACTGAAGCCTTCACATTATCCATGGTAGTGAGAGTGACATTGCCGCCTTCAAGCAACACTGTCTGGACGTAGGTGGCTGAGAGAGCGGTGTTGATGCTGTCTCTGCACTGGATGGCAGTAGAGGTGAGGGGGGAGCCATCGCGTTTGATGACAAGGCATCTTTCTCTCATGGTGATGGCTTTCTTGGGCTGTGGAGCCTTGGAAGGGTCAAGGGGTTTCGCCTCTGTTGCAGTAGGCTTGGGAGTATGAGAAGGTTTTCTCTTCTTGCCTTTCCTCGCGACAGTGGCCCAAGTGGGAGGACCAGAGGAGGGGATGTGTGCAGGTGGTGCAGCAGGAGCAAGGGCGGCGGTGGCTCAGGGGAAGTCCCTGAAGCCTGGGTAGGTTGTGGTGGCGAGGGAGCCGTGGTGGGGGCAAAAGGGCGGTTGGGGTCCGTGATGTGGAGGACCTCGATTTCTTTGCGAAGAGACATGAGCTCCTGAGTTACAGAGTCCAGGGCTCTCCTGTATGCTGTATTGGTTTGAGGAAACACATGAAGAAGGATGGCTACTTCAGGCGGGGTCTCGAATTTTGGTATCTGTAGTTCCATGGCACACTTCACAAAGAGACTCTGCAAGTAAGTTGGATACATGTGATCGATCTCCTCAGCATCCCTTGTGAGGACTGGGAGCTGGGGCTGGGTATTACTGCGTGGTCGTTTTTGAGGGGGGGGTTCTTCAGGAGAGAACGATGGGAAGGTGGGGGGGAGGGAAGTTTCAGCACCACCAAGGGGCGTGAATCTAGACCCATAGGAGGGAGGATTTGGGTTGTGCCTTTGGCCCTTTCCTTTTCCCTTGCATGAGGGGCCGGGCGAAGAGGACATAATTGTAGAGTAGAGGCTTTCCCAGTGAGAGGTAAGTGAGGAAGCTGTGAGAAAAGGTTTTTAGCCGATGAGAGGAAGCCTTGGCGAAAAACTTGGTGTGGTTTTTTCAATCGCTGTGGTTGTAACGGAGATGGAGCATGTGGTTATTGGTTAACCTATGCCGACAAATTGTCCCATACACTTTTCAATTCCGGGATTTCTGCATCCTGCCTTGCTTCGAATTCCTTGTTTCCACCCTGGTTTCTTGCTATTTTTGCTCTGACATCCTTGTTTTCCTCTTTTTGTGTAGCTAATTCCCTCACCAATTCATCACGTTACGATTGTAAGGTATTAACTTCCTTTTCCAATAAGATGTCTTGAGCGAGGGATTGTGCATTAGTTATTTCTGTGTTGCTGTGAAATTGCTCCCTGACTTCTTGTGGTCGCTCGTGTTCTTGACAAATCCAATTTTCTTTGGCCATTGGTCGTAACTCGGAACGTGCCCATGCTTTAACTAGTACCGAGGTAACCATTTCTATATTTTTCTGATGATTTTCTAATTGTTCATTGCCTAGTTCCTCTCCTTCTTTAACTCTTGTCCTAACATCCTCCTGGTCTCTCACCGGGAGCGGTTGAGAGTTTGACAGAGTATTGAAAGCAATGTGTTGCCGATCTTGGGTTTCCTTTGCTGTCTGGTCAATACTTTCTATTACAGAGTCAAGCTCAATTAAGAAGTCTCTCGCAGTTCGTCATGCCTTTGTTTAAAGTTCTTGGAGCAGGGTGGAATATCTTTCCAGGAAACTGAGTGTAGGTTTCGTTAGTCCTCCTGGGGTTGGTTGTATCAATCCCCTCATCTTGGACTGTGATCGCCTTTTGCCAACCCTTGAAGGAGGCCGTACCACAGGGGTTCTGCTACGGCTTAGAACATGACTTCCGGGAACCGGTGGTGGTTCCGACATTGTAGTTTTACGTTCATCCACTCCATCATCGTGTGAACCTTCTCCCATGATTTCGTCTTCTCCCATAATTCTTAATACCACATTTGAATAAGTCCCTGGGCTTCCTTTTGAATCATTGACTTTGCTGCAGCAAAGGAATCGTTCAGTAGTCCAACCGTCCTTAACGATTGTACTGTGTACGATTTTTGACCCTAGAAAGATTTATCCCACAATTCTTGATTTTATGGCGTATCCTACGTAAGTGATGTTGTGATTTCTCTGCCATGTGGAGTTACCACACAAGAGGGGCTCTATTAGCCACTGCGGTAGAATTAACTTGGTTGTTAAAGTTAAGAACAATTCCACGGAGGAGATGTTTCGAGATACGTACTTTCTGCGACTGCAGGGCCTAATGTATCTTTCGCTTCTTCACCCTAATTGGATTCTTTTCCATGTGTCTGGCTACAGTAGGTTCGATGGAACAAGCTCGTATAAGGCTATCATGCTTGTCCGGCTCGCAGTCTTCGTAATGGCTTTCGTCCTTAGTGGTCGTTAAGTACCCGGAAAGGGGTTTAGATACGTCCTGTGTAACCATTGTGATCCCTAAGATAGAGAATAAATAGTAATGAAGGATAATAGCTAGTATTATCAAGATTATTGGACAAGGTTTGTGTCGATCATGCCTCAGTGACAGATAGACTATCAATATAGTGTTACGGGTAACCAATTCAGAGCTCAGTAGAGTAAGGTTAAGCGTTTTAAGAGTTTCATAGCGGAGTAGTGTCAGGAAGGCACCGCAATCTAATCACTAATACTAGTGCTCACTAAAACTACTAAGAGTATGAAATGTAGACAATCACTTGTTATATTGATGGGATCTCTTCTCCGTTGCTGTCTGTCTAATAGCTGGGGAGGAACTCTTATATTTATATCCCGCGTGAGTTTCCGCGGCCGGTACATCTAATACTTATATTAACCCAGTACCTACACAACAACTACTACTCTTTTGTCTTATCAATCCTATGTGCGAACACCCGTGGACTGTGAATAATTTCCCACTTCGGGTCATTTGGCTTATTGTACTTCGCCTTCCTGAGGGTGTGCGAGACTCCGCCAATCGGAAGTAAGCGATGCCTTTCCCATATGAACTTTGTCTCAGTATGCCGCCCAATTTGCGAACATACCAGTGGTTGCTCCGTTACTGAGGTGACCAGTCTCAACATAAGACAATGATGATATTAAAGAGGTATGACCGTATTAATATTACGAAGAGTTGGTAGGCTTAGTGCTCCATCGGTTCTTTGATTTGACTAGCGAGAATGGCCTTGCAGCTAGGTCTCCTTAACTCCCTTCTGGTCTTGCAGACCTATGACCATTTGTAGTCGGTCAACGTGAAGCATTATTGTTTTCTGATTTGGTAGGCTTTTCTGCTCACGCAGATATCATTTGTATCATATACTGGATTGCTGCAGTATGAGCTTTGCACACTACCCCTCCCACATATGCTGCGAATAGCTGCCGGTCAGATGGACGGCCACGGCCCATACGGTGTTATGGGGAAGCTGCCAATTTCGCGATTTTTGCCGTTCACTAGCACCTTCACACTGTACAGCAGGCGACATCATGGCCCTACATTGGTGCCCGCGTGGGGTGTTGGAATTGCATATGCCTAACACTGTGAGTGTTTGCACTCAGATTGCTAAAGACGAAACCCAGGCTACTGTTGTGTGAGTACTTAGTCAGTATCAGTATTAGATGTTCAAGTGGCGGAAACTCACGCGGGATAAAAATATCAAAGTTCCTCTCCAGCTATTAACTCGAAGCAGCAATGGAGAAGAGATCTTATTAATATAACAAGTTGTTATCTATACTTCATACTCTTAGTAGTTTTATGGAACCGAGTCTTAGTGATTACTATAGGAGCCTTGCTGACATTACTCAGTTATCAAAAATCTTAACCCTTAACCATACTCCACCGCCCTCTTAGTTGCTTACCAGTAACACTTGGATGGTTATTTGGATCAGGTGTTTTTTCCATTCAACATCACCTTGTCATCAATTTTTATGTCCAGCTGTTCCATTGTCTTTTTATCGTTGTATTTGCTTATCCCTTCCGAATTATGTTCACACATCTCCGCTCCTTTTGGGTGTATCACTTTCATCCAATTCGTATGTATAGTAGCACCCAGGTTTTGAGCTTCACCTGCCTTCATCCATTTGGTCTGTAGGTGGAACCTAAAATTCGGGAAGAATGGTGGTATCTTGTACACGTTTGTGACTGCATTGTTGTATGCATGTCATGTTAGGGGGAGCAGTTGTTACTAATCGTCCTTTTTGTAATTGACTAAATTTTGGAGTTATCCTTTCTAGTCATGGTTGGTCCTCGCGGTTTGTCCCGTCATTTGAGGGTGGTGTGGAATTGTTATTTTTACTTTTATCCCTAATGGCTTACATAATGATTCCCAAAATACTCTGCAAAACTTTGCGTCCATGTCCGATACCATCCCCATTGGCAACCCGTATAGTTTCTATACTTTCCGTAGAAAAGCTTTTACCATATGTTTAGTGGTCCTATTTTCGTGTTGCCTGATCAAATGAGCCATTTTTGTCAATCTGTCCACTATAATAATGATTTGCGTATGCAACTGCGATTCCAGTAGGTGGGTGATGATGTCGGTAGATCTTGAGGCCCATGCCGCGTAAGGGACTTGAAGCCGTTGAAATAACCCATACCTGTCGTGTCTTGGTAATTTATTATGCTGACACTCATCACATGAGCATAAGTAGTCATTCATCCAATTTGCCATGCACTTTCTCTTCCAATCTCCTGTGACTATTTCAGTAGTTCTTTCTTCACCAAAGTGCCCTACCACTTTGGAATTATGGCATCCCTTTGCGATCAGTGTTTGCAATTCTTTGTTGTTGAGTACATAAAGACCATTTTTGTAGTAGAGGAATCCTACTGTTAGTTTCCATTGTTATGGTAACATTTTCCCGTCACGCTCCTTGGTTTTTAATTCTTTTGTCATTCTCTTCTTTCTTCATCTTTCCCTGAGGTAACCAAGACTTGGTCAATGAATTCAGAAGCAAACATCTTCATTTCCTCCATTGCGAGACTGGAGTTAGACATTAATATGTTATCTTGTCTTGATCGAGGATTGTGCTATTCTTCTGAATTCTCGAAATATGCATTATTTTTTGCATTAGCTTGCTGTATACTTCTTGTAGGGGTAGATGTTTGTGCCGCTAATATCTGTGTCGTGATTAAAACGGTACTTCCAAAGCTCTGGCTTGCACATTCTGTGTGGTTCAACCCATTAACCTCTATCATTTCCAAGTTATCAATTTCAATCACTATTAGTTGGGCATTGCAGTCGCTATTTCATTTCTGGTAGGCCTTAATGCTCTGGTTTCTTAGGACTACTTTAAGTTCTCCAGTAATATCTGCATCTATTGCTCCCGCTCTGACCTCAACCCCATTCTTGCCTGCAAGTCTACTGTCAGATGCAATTCTGCTGTAAGTTCTTTTTCGTAGGCGGATGCCTTTGCCTGTATCCATCACTGCCTGTCCTTTTGCCAGTAATGTGATATCGTTCAGTGCATAGAGGTCAAAACCAGCAGCAATCCTTGGTTCTTTGTTAGTATCGTCCCTGCTTTACTTAATTTCTTAATTCTTATGTTGGGCAGTGTTGCTGTTTTCTCTTCCATTTCTATTCCCTCGTCTTTTTCATTTTGTGTTGTAGTCAGCAAAATCTGAAAATGTTTTGGTTTCAAAATAGATTGCTCGCTATGCGCAGCTCCCTCCTCTAAATGATACTCTGGCAGCCTGCTTAAGGTGTCAGGTTTCTCTCCTCTTGAACATGGTCTGTATACTATTTCGAGGTTATATTTGGCTAATGCTTGTGCCTAGCGGATCTGTCTACTATTTTATTTCTTTGTGGTAAGGAAATGTTGCAGACTTTGGTGGTCGGTATAGACCTAACTGGTTTTTCAGATCCCAAATGGTAATGTCTCCATTCCTTGAATGCTTCCATTATCACTAATAGTTCCTTATCCTGAATTTCAAAGTTTTGTTCTGCAGAATTCAATTCTTGTGACTGAAATGCTACTGGATGTAATCTTTAATCTTGGAACTGGGACAGAACATAACCAAGGGTGAAATGGCTTGCACTTGTGTTGACCAAGGTATCTAGACCAGGGTGAAAGTAACACAGTATAGAGGCTGTCACGAATATTTCCCAAAGGATTTCGAAAGCAGTGTTCTGTTCACAGCCCAAGTAAAATTTTCTCAGATCTCTTTGAAGGGTTTCCGTAATGGGTTTGCATATCGCAGGGAGGTTTTCTATGAAAGATCGGTAGAGGTTTGCCAACCGAATGAAGATTTTAACCTCTTTTACGGAGCTTGGTGCTTTCCATTCTCCTATAGATTTAACTTTGCTTTCGCTCATTTCCACACCTTTGGTATTCACAATGTATCCGAGGAACTCAACTTCTGTAATGTAAAATATGGATGTTTGCACATTCATCGCCAGCTGATTTTCCAATAGTTTTTGCAAAGCTCTCTTTACCAGTTGCATCTGACCATTCTTGTGTTCTCAGTATATCAGAATATCATCTAGGTAGATTACAACCTCTTGGTAAAATATTTCACAAAGCACCTCATATATCATTGACTGGAATGTAGCAGGTGTGTTAATTAATCCAAAAGGCATTACTGGATACTCGTAGTATCCATAACAGCATCTGAACAATGTCCTCCATTCATCTCCTTTGACCGTGAGTATCAACTAATATTCATTTTTGAGGGTGATCTTCCAGAAAATCTGGGATCCTTCCACGTGGTCTAGGAGTTTCCTCATGATAGGTATTCGGTACCTACCTGTGATGGTGACCAAGTTCAGACCACGATAATCAACAACTGATCTTTTCTTACCATCTTTCTCTGGTATGAAAAGGGTTGTTGCACCAGCAAGAGAGTGACTGGGGTGTACTTTTTGTTGTCATAGCATTTTGTCCAAATATTTCCTCAGTTCCTTTAATTGCATTGCCCACAACCGTTCAATGAGACCCCAAGGAGGTTCTTCTTCTTCCTTGACCCTAATAGTGTGATCCCATTTTCCGCATGGTGGCATTTGCATTGCCACTTCATCTTTGAAAAGTTGCACATACTCTTAATAATGTCCCAGGATTTTATCGTTATGGGTAACCAACTCATAGCTCAGTAGAGTATGGTTAAGGGTTAAGGTATATGATAACGGAGTAATGTCAGGAAACCTTTGTAATAATATTCACAAATACTCAGTTCGCTAAAACTACTAAGATTTTGAAGCATAGATAATAACTTGTTATATTGATAAGATCACTTCTCCATTGCTGCTCGTCTAATAGCTGGGGAGAAACTCTTATATTTATATCCTGCATGAGTTTCCGCAGCTGGTACATCTAATACCTATACTAACTAAGTACCTCTGCAACAACTACCAGTCTTTCGTCTTATCAATTCTGAGTGCGAACACTCGTAGTTGTTGAATCCTTTTCTGCTTCTGGTCATTCACCTTATTTTAACTCCCTCTTCCTGAGGGTGTGCAAGACTCCGCCAGTCAGAGGTTAATGATGCCTTTGCCATATGAACTTGGTCTGAGTATGCCGCCCAATTGCGAGCATACCAGTCATTCCTCTCCTGGTAAGGTGATCAGTCTCTATATCAGACACCGGTGACAATGCAGAGGCATGACTGCATTATTGTTACGTAGAGTTGGCAGGTTTAGTTCTCCATCGCTTCGTTGATTTGCCTAGTGTGAATGACCTCGCAGCTACATCTCCTCAACTCTCATACGTTCTTGTAGACCCATGACTGTTTGTAGTTGGTCAACGTGAAGTATTACCCTTTCTGATCCGGTAGGCTATTCTGCTTACTCAGATATCATCTGTATCATATGTTGGATTCCAGCTGTATCAGCAGTGCATACTACCACTCTCATATATCTTGCGAACAGCTTCCTGTCGGACAGCTGGCGACGATGTATACCGTGTTACAGCTAAGCCACCAATTCCGCGATGTTTGCCATAGCTAGTAACTTCATACCATACTGCAGACAATGTCCCGGCCCTACATTGGGGCTTGAGGGGGGTGTTGGAACTGCATATGCCTAACATTTATGTAGCATGTTTTCAACTGGCTCATCCTTATGCTGTATTCTACCAATAACTCGTGAGTATTTGTCAAAGACTACCCTCTTGTCATATTCTCACATTTCTCCTATTCCTTCGTCAATTACGTGGTTTGAACATAAGTCTTCATTGAAATACCATTCATCAGGATTTTCTATATTTGTCATGTGGTGTTTCTCATACCACCCAAAAGGAATTATCAGGTCGTATTTACATGCATTTGTAATTTTGCAAGATATTTCAGATCAGTGAGAGTTCGTCTCTATTTCCAATATTAGTAGATATGTAAAGTGCTTTCGATTAGTTGTGGTATTAGAACCATCAAATCCATAGATTTCGGTAGGGTGTTCTTCAGTTTTGTAGGCAATATCATACTCTTGTATCAGGTGAGCATTGATAAAGAAGATATTCGAATATCAGTCAAATTACAAGTGAACCAGGGTTCTTTTCCGCTCTGTTTCGATATGTGCTATACCTTCTAGGCAATCATAACTTTTTCCTTGAAGCATTTTCGCCCTCTTTCATACTTCTAAAAACGCACTTCCTTTTCCTTTTTGTGAGATTTTTGTGGATATATAAGACCATGCCCACATAGTTTCATTCGATTAGAGCTCCTCATCCAAACTATTTCTGTTATCCCTTGACTTTTGATGGGGTATTCCAACTTGGTGTCTTAGTGTTTCACCAACACTCGTGGAGAGAGTGTGCAGTTATTTGGTTTCTTGGCCATTTATCCCTACCATAACTTCACATTTTGTTCAACAGGCAGCCCACTACTACCGGTCTTTACCCCTTGCTGAACGTTTCTCTGGCATCCTGCTTTTACAACCTACTGGGCCTGTCTGTAGTTTATCCACGATTGTCCAGATATGTACAGATTATTGCCATCGTGTGCATAGGCCTGACCGATTACCATGTTCTATCCCTCCCGCGTTTGCTCTCCACCCTCATTTCGTAAGACTTTATCTGACATAGAATTCATATATTGGTCCTAGCGAATCAATTCGACGAAGACGGTATATGAGGAATAAGTCTAGAGCCTTGTCTCTGACACATCTAGCCTCTGCCAGTAATGACGAAAATTGTCAAAGCAAAGTGTCCCTGATCATTGTCTCAAGGTTGTTTCTGGCACCCCAACTGACTCTTTCTAGTATGATTTCTTCTGACCTTGTTTTAGTCCCATGTTGGTTCTCATCAGAAACCTTTGAGTTTCTGGAACCCGTGTCCGACTACTCTCATTTATTTTCCCTGGTTGATGTGTTGGGGGTCCTTGCCACCAGTGGGTGGGAGAGTTATTATTGTGTTGTTTATTCAATTCTGATAGACCTGCGAGCCTGTTGAGCACCTGACACATAGAATACCTGATCACTGTCGTTGTAGGTCCCACTTTCCTTCATATTCGATTTCATGATCTGAGAGGTTTTCCCAAACTCTTATGGGCCTCGCTACTCTTGCGACCTGTTCTAGAGGAGGAGCCAGTTGGTTTCCATTTAACAAATTTACTCGCAGCCGACTCTGGTTTTCGGTCCTCTTTTTAAGTACCTTTTCAAGGAGCCCATTGCATCGTGAATACTTGCACATACTTTCGACCAATTTTCCATATATGATTTACTAAGCCATATCGTGTACATCCAATGTCCTTTTTTCTGGCATCGATGAGGTTCTGGAGAATGCTTTTATCGATTTTTTCCTGTACGAATCCTTTTCCCGCTTTCTTTGTCACTGCCATTTGATTCCCTTCTTTCGACGCCTTTTTATGCTGCACGTTCATCCTTGGTGTATATTATTCTATTCTTAGAAGGCTTGTCCCTTTTTTCTGGCTCGTTAACTTTTCTTTTTTATGATTTTACTGGCAGAAATCCAGTGTTCTCTGAAGACCCTAGCTTTTGTTCAAGCCTGTAATCTTCATCCATGGCCCCTACTTTGCATTGTGCCACCAATCCATTCGCTGTCAATATCGTATTTTTCAACCGACATTCAATCCAGTATCGCCTTCGATAGTTTTTTCTCTATCTCCTGTTTTTATACTATTCTGGGAAGTTGAACCTTAATGTTCTAGTTTTCCATCTCAAGAAGGATAGTAGCGATTTTTTCCTTGTATTTTATCTTAGTTATTTTTCATAAGGCTTCCTAGTCCTCTGCTTGGCTAGCATATCTGCTGCTGATTTCCTGTACGAATGATAACCAGTATTTGAGTCGATCCACCTTGATGTAGCACAAATCTCTGGTAATTGATAATCGATACCAGTTGTAAAGTATCCCATATTTTCTCCTCCGGTTCGGCTCATGGCATAAATTATTCGTCGACCCTGTCGTTTCCAATGTATCCGATTCCTTCTGCAGTAATCCTCACCTTATATGAGCCAAGTTTTCATGTTTTGTTCTGACTTTGCCTTGAATATGAGTGGTGCATCAGTGAGTTTTCATGCAGCTAGTGCTAGCTTCTTTCCCATAACTGCTACAACGTTTTCGATTTGGGTAGTTTCGTAAATGTCTTCGGGGGTCCTGCCAAGATCCTTGTGGAACTATTATATCATTGAAGCTTCCTCGTTATCCTATCTTGGGCTACTGCTGCTCAAAGAGCTATCGGATAAACTATCATCAGGATCTGCTGCTCCTCCAGCTAGTAATGGTAGTGGTCCTCTATTTCAACCATTTCCACCATTTCCACCCAGTAATTAGTCTTGTTCTTCGTTTCTATTCCGGGAATGTTGTAGTATGTGATCTGCTCTTCCTTTTCCTTTTGGGACCCAATTATTTGCTGATTCTTTCCCACCAGGTCCTGGTACTTCTTGGGCATCTGACTGATCTTGTGTTTATCGTTATGCAGTGTTTAGGTCCTCTAATTGCAAGAGTATAGGTTGTCGGTGTTCGTCCAACTTTTGGGAATCTTGTTTTCCTCTTTGTTCGAGATTACCTAACTTATTTTCCAATACCTCCTATTATCCTCGAGTCCGTTCTGCCTCCTGTTCTAATATGTCATTCATTCTTTGGATTTCTGTGTCCAATAAAAGATCTGGTTCATGGGATTTATGAGGGGTTCTTCCCACTGTTTGTTCGAGGCTGGAAGTCACTTGTTCCTACCTCCTTTGCTGATCTTGAAGTATTAATGACTCCATTGCTCGTTCGTGTCTGACACTTTCCCATATATCTCCTAAAGCTGTCTAGTGCCTTGAGAGCCCTTCTCGTAGGTAGTCCAATTCCGCGTCAATCAACTCATCTCCTTCACCTATCCGTTTTCTTACTCCTTATGGGTTATCGAACTGTTCCTGTTGTTTAACCGACAATGCGTAGTTGGTGAGGTGTAGTTCGTCAATGTGCTTCTTGGCCTGTCAGTCGATACAATTTATGACTGCATCGAGCTCGAATTGGAAGTCCTATGCTGGAAGCCCTGGTTGTGGTCGTTGTGCCCAACGGTTTGCGTATATTTCCAAAACACCTAGCATGAGCGATCTTTGTGGTCCTCCTTACGCTAGATGAACTAGGCCTCTGGTCCTAGAGTCCGGTCTCCCCTTTCCTACCTGTAAAGCTGGTCTTCCTCTCGCCGTACCGCTCCTACTTGAAACATAGCTCCCAGGGACTAGTGATGGTTCTCATGTTACGGTAGAGACTTGGTCAACTTCTTCTTCATCGTCGTCTGTTCGAACTTCCGGCCCGGGTAAGAGCACGACTATTTTTGATTTTGGACTAGGTTTGGAGGTTGGCTCTTCGATTACTCGATATAAAGAAATCTATCAGCTACCAAATTAGTTTTGATAGTTTTATCTGTTAAGACCTGAAACATTGATGGGTTGATTCCTCTTCTTCGTAGATCACCACCGATTCTTTATCTTAACACTGCGTTGGTTTCTATGGTTGGTATCCTTACTACTAAGCTCGCGGAACGTGTTTGGCTTGCAGAGTTGAGGTAACTTTGTTATTCGGGTTTGCAACTATTTCACACAAGGGGTGTTTCCAGATAAGTTTGTTTCCTGATTAGTGAGTTCTATAATTTTTTCGCTATTCCCCCGTATTTAATTTCTAGTATCTGCATGTTGGTACTACAGGTTCACTAGTACAAGCTAGAGTAAAAATACCTTCCGTACCAGGCTCGATATTGTCGTACTCGTCCTTGTCCTCTGGAGTTGTTAGGTTACGCACAAGTAGTTCCTGTATCTCTGTTGTAGACCTCTTGT
The DNA here is from genome assembly GCA_003313605.1 of Tuber umbilicatum. NCBI lineage: Eukaryota > Fungi > Ascomycota > Pezizomycetes > Pezizales > Tuberaceae > Tuber > Tuber umbilicatum. The sequence goes on along the minus strand of QLOI01004027.1, from coordinate 8,536 downwards.
CCTGTAGGATAAAGAACAAACAATAGCAGAGGATAATAGCAAGGATGGTTAAGATCATTAGACACCGGCTGTGTCGATTATGACTCAGTAACAGAGAGACTATCAATATAGTGTTACAGGTAACCAACTAGAAGCTCGTTAGAGTATCATTGAGTGTTTAGGCATTTGATAACGGAGTAATGTCAGCAAGGTTTCATAATTATAATCGCTAATCCGCGGTTTGCTAAAACTACTAAGAATATGAAGTGTAAATAATAACTTCTTATATTGATAAGATCTCTGCTCCATTGCTGCTTTTCTAATAGCTGGTAAGGAACTCATACATTTTATATCCCACATGAGTTTCCGTGTCTGGTATTTCTAATACCTATACTAACTAAGTACATCTGTAACAACTGCGTGACTTTTTGTCTTATCAATCTGAGGGCGAACACTCATATACCTTGAATACTTTCCCCGCTTGTGGTCTCTAGGCTCATATAAGTTTGTCTTCTTGAGGGTGTGCAATACTATGTCAGTCAAAGACTAGGGACGCCCTGGTCATATGAACTTATTCTGGATATGCCGCCCAAATGCGAACCGACCAGTCGTTCCTCTATTACTGAGAGGATCAAACTCAATATCAGATGACGGTAACAAAACAGAGGCATGACTGCATTATCTTCAGGTAGAGTTGGTAGGCTTAGTGCACAATTACTACATGAATTTGCCTAGCGAGATGACCTTGCAGCTTTGCCGGCTCAACCCCTGTCCATTCTGGCAGACCTATGACTATTCGAAGTCGGTTTACCAGAAGCACAATAACTTAAATTATTGTTCTGAGCATTTTTCTATTTGTCCTGGTACTCTATATATGATACACTAGATTCCAGTTGTAAAAGCAGAGCTTACTACCCCTCTCATACATCCTGCGAACAGCTTCAGGTTGGACGGACGGCAACGACGTAAACAGTATTACAGGGAGGCGGCAAATTTCGCGATTTTTGCTGGTAGCAAGCAACTACACCTTGTACTGCCAGCTATGTCTGGGCCCTTGATCAGGGCCTGAGGGGGGTGTTGGGCTTGCATATGCCTAACACATACAACAACCACATACTATCTGCGCCTGTAATGACCCTGCTGGATCATATAGTAGACTTAGCCTTATCCCATGCCGGAGCCCGCAATGGTTACGGTTCTGATAGTCATGTAACTCTACCCAAGGATTACCGCGTGGACTAAGTAAATGGTAATGCTTAAACTGTGAACTAAAAAGTTATACCAGGTAGGGAGGTAAAGTCTACGCTACGAGTTCGAAAGGTCTCCAAGAGTTCTGGCTAGCCACCCTACCTTGGAGAGCATAGTTACCCTGTCCTAGCAAAGAGGTTACCCTACTTTTGGATAGGAGTAACCCTACCTTAAGCGTAAAAGGTTTCGTGAAGTTTCAGAAAGAGTCAGAGGAATGTTTGTTGCGCAATATTTTATAGAAGGTGCGAATCTGGGCTTGATTGGGTAATCCATTGTTGAGCTACCAACCAAAGGAAAGGTTGCCTTAAGCGAACATTAGAAAATTTGAGTCCAACACTGCCCTCTGGCCCTGATGTGCAAACAATGCGTCCTGGGCCAACTGAAGGGTAGTTGCTGGTTGACTAGCAAAAGCCTATAATTGAAGATGGCGGCATAATACCGTATACGTTTTCGCCGTCCCGTTGGCTGGAAGCTGTTCGCTGGATATATGAGAGGGCATGGGACGACCAAAAGGTTACACGAAAGGTTATTCTTGAGTGCGTACGCCACCGATACTTAAAAGCATACTGAGTAAGGACGTAAAGTACAACCGAAGCCGGGAAGGCCTCCAGGTGAGTGATAGTGCATCGACTCCCGTAAGTTCCCGAAATGACTGTAAGGTGACTAGAGGTTGTTAGTGAACTCTAGATCATAGTAGTCTTGTCTTGGTAGATGTACTTGACATCAATGGTTCTTTTGTGGATAACCAACTCAGAGTGCGGTAGATGATGGTTAAACGTTAATGTGTTTGATAACGGAGTAATGTCAGGAAGGCTTCATAAAAATGATAATCGCTAATACTCGGTTCGCTACAACTAGCAAGTGTATGAAGTGTGGATACTAACTTGTTATATTGATAAGCTCTCTTCTCAGGTGATGTCTCTAATAGCGGAGGAGGAACTCTTATATTTTTATCCTGCATTAGTTTCCACGGCCGGTACAATTAATACCTATGCTAACTAAGTACCTCTGCAGTAACTACTAGTCCTTCGTCTTATCAATCCTCAGTGCGAACACTTGTAGATCCTGAATACCTCCCCGTTTCTCGTCATTCGGCTATTATAACTCCATCTTCCTGAGGGTGTCCAAGACTCCGCCAGTCTCTAGTTAAGAATGCCTTTGCCATATGAACTTAGTCTGAGTATGCCGCCCAAATGCGAACATACCTGTCATTCCTTTGTCATTGTGATGATCAGCCTTAATATTAGACACCGGTGACAACGCAGAGGCATGACTGCATTATCTTCACGCAGAGTCGGTAGGCTTAGTGCTTCATTGCTTCTTGATTTGCCTACAAGAAGTTCTTGCAGCTACGTCTGCTTGACTCACGTCTGTTGGTTGTAGACCAATGACTATTCGTAGTCAGTCAACATGAAGCGCCATATCATGATATCATTCTGAAGGATTTTCTGTTCGTTCTGGTATCTTTTGAATTGCATACTAGAGTCCACTTGTATGAACTGAGTTCACTACCCCTCTCATATATCCTGTGAACAGCTTCCGGTCAGACAGACGGCCAAGACATATATGGTGTCATGTTGAAACTGCCAATTCCACAATGATTGCTGGTAATCAGCAACTTTACATCAGGCCGCAGAGAACGCCTGGGCCCTACATCGGGGCCAGAGGGGGGTGTTGGGATTGCATATGCCTAACACCAGCTCCCTCCTCCGAAAGTTCGTCTCAAATCTTCCTTATTCCTAATTGCTTATTCATTCTAGAACTCTGTATTGTAGCGTAAAAAATCTTTTGCATTTGCTTGGCCACGGTAGGAAACCCTTTCCGTACTATTCTACTTCTACCCTACCTGGCATTTCCGCGTTTCTTCTATGGAAACTCTCCACGAGGTCATGAGCATATTCCATGCATTCTGGTGGCTCCCAAGTGTTCACCTTGCAGAAAAACCTTTCCATTGCATAAAATATCTCAGTTTGGGCATTCGTACGTTATACCTGCAAACCCTTCTAGTGTACGAGATTATTTCACTCTACGTGATATTTTCAACCTCCCATTCCAAATCTCTTTCGATCTCTTCAGAGGCTCATGGGGTTGTTATCGTTCTGCCCAAATCAAGGTTGGATATGGCTCCAGTAGCGATATGTGAAATACCGGATAAATGTACCAGTGGTCGGATATAGTAAGTTTTTATGACGAGCGTCCTCTTTTTCCCAGGACTTCAAACGGTTCATGAAGCTTAGGGCTTCGCTTTTTGGATGGTCTCTTGGAACAGATGGTTTTCACATTTAACATCACCTTGTCGCCGATTTCTATATCTGGCCATTCCAGCTTCTTCCTGTCGTAGTATTTCCTCATGGCTTCCCCAGTATGTTCCAATGTTTTGGCTGCTTTCTGGTGTATCGTCTTCATCCTATGGGCATACATCATTGCTTCAGGATTTTGAGCTTTTCTTTCTTTCATCTATTCCGTTTTTGGGTGGAACCAGTAGTTTGCATAGAATGGTCCCATTTGATTCGTGTTTGTGGCAAAGTTGTTATAAGCATGTTCTCCTAGGATGAGTAGTTCGTACCAATTGTCCTGATTGTTATTGATAAAGTTCCAAAGATAACCTTCCAGTACTTGGTTGGTTCTTTCGGTTTGCCCATCGGTTCACGGGTGGTATGCAGTTGACATTTTTCGTTTTATTCCTCATAGCTTGCATAAGGATTTCCAAAACTCTTCACAAAACTTTGCGTCTGCCTCTGATATTATTTCAATTAGTAGTCCATGCAGTTTCCATACTTCTTGTAGGAAAACCTTTGCCACGCCCTTGGAAGTTGCATTCTCGTGTAATCCGATGAAATGAGCCATCTTGGTGAATCGATCCGCGACAACCATAATTTGTCTGTGTCCTTGCGACTCTGGTAGATGGGTGATGAAGTCGGTAGAGATCGATACCCATGCTGCGTAAGGAACTTACAATGGTAGCAACATCTCGTACCTGGTGTCTCGTGGGGATTTATTATGTTGACATTGAACACATTACCTTACATAATCATTTATGCATCCCGCAAAACACTTTCAATAGAAATCCCTAGTGACTATTTCGTGGGCTTTTTCTTGGGAGAAATGTCCGGCCACTTCAGAATCTTGGCAACCTTTCGCAATTACTGTTCGAGTTCTTCCTTATTAGGTATGTAGAGTCGGTTTTTGTGGTGGAAGAAACTTTTGACTTGTTTCCCTTGTTTTCGTAATGTTTTCCCTTCCCGTTCCCTGGCCTCCAACTCTCCCTTTGGTTCTTCCCACTCCTTGTCTTGCTCAGCAGTAACTAAGACTTGGTCCAGAATTTCGGTAGCAAACACCATTAATTCTACCCGTTCTTGAGTGTAGTTTAACATTAAGAGTTCCTCTTGTCCTAACTGAGGGTTGTGTTGTTCGTCCCATTTGTCCAGATATTGATTAATTTCTGTATTCGCTTGCAGTATCCTTTTTGTAGGCATTGATGTTTCTGTTGTAAGCATTCTTGTTGGAATAAAATCAGTACTTCTAAACCCTTCGCCAGCGAGGTGTGTCAGAGCTGATTCTTTGACCTCCATCATTTCGGATTTGTCAATTTTAGTTACTATTAGTTGTGTTATACGGTCGCCTTTGGGTACTAGATAGTCCATAAAGCTACGATTCCGCAACAGTACCTTGAGTTCACCTGTATAGTCCATATCAACAACTCCTTCACCAACCTTGACTCTGTTTTTACTTGCTAGTCCTCTGTGAGACGTGATTCTACCATATGTTCCTAGCTGTAGACAGACTGCTATGCCAGTATCCATCGGTAACTCTCCTTTTACCGGGAGTGACGCATCGCCGAGAGTGTAGAGGTCATGGCTAGCCGCCATTCGTGACCCTTTTGTCGGTATTGTTACCGTTTTACGTAACTTTTTAATTCATTTGTTGTGCAGCGTTGGTAGTTCTTCTTCTATATCTATTTCTTCATCTTCCTTATACTTAATTGAAGTCAAAGGGATTTGAAAATGTTCAGGTTTCAAAATAGATTGCACGGTATGTGCAGCGCCGTCCTCATGATGGTACTCTGGCCATCTACTTAAGGGGTCAGGTATTCCTACTCCAGTAACTGGTTGGTAAACGATTTTAAAGTTGTATTCTGCTAATGCTTGTGCCCAACGGATCTGTCATTCATTTCATTTCTTTGTGGTGAGGAAATGCTGCAGGTTCTAGTGGTCAGTGTGAACCGTAACTGGTTACTCGGTTCCCCAAGGGTAATGTCTCCATTTTTTCAATGCTTCCCTTATTGCTAATAATTCCTTATCGCGGATTTTGTAGTTTCGTTCCGCAGAATTCAATTTCCGTGAATGAAATACTACCGGATGTAATTTCTTGTCTCCGAATTGTGACAAGACACAACCAAGGGCAAAATTGCTCGTGTCCGTTTCCACCACTTTGTCCAATCCTGTGTGAAAATGGCAAAGAATAGGTGCCATAACAAATTTTCCTTTTAAAATTTCGAAAGCCTCATTCTGTTCAGGGCCCCAGTAAAATACTTTGGGGTCGCCTTGGAGGGTTTCCGTAATTGGCTTGCATACCATAGAGAAATTTTAGACTAAACAGGGATCAAGGTTGACGAATCCTATCGAAATTTAGACTTTCTTAACAAAGTTTGGCGCCTTCCATTCCCTCATAGACTTGACTTTTCTTTCACTCATTTCCACCCCTTTGGTGTTAACAATATAACCGACAAATTCCACTTCTGTGACATGGAATATTGACTTTTCTAAGTTTATCGTTAGTGTGTTTTCCTTTAGTTTCTGTAAAACCTTTTTGACCAGTTGAATGTGGTTCTTTTCGTTCGCGGAAAAAATCAGAATGTCATCTAAGTAGATGACAACTCCTTAGTCTAAGAATTCGCGAAATACTTCCTGCATCATTGATTGAAAGTAGCAGGGGTGTTAAGTAATCCAAAAGGCATTACCATGTACTCATCATGTCCTTCACAGCAAGGGAACGCTGTCTTCCATTCATCACCTTTGGCCATTCGTACCCAGTAATATCCTTTCTTGATGTCGATTTTGGAGAAGATTTGGGATCCTTCTACTCGGTCCCTGATTTCCCTCATAATGGGTATTGGGTACCTATCTGGGATGGTGACCAAGTTTAGACCTGGGTAGTCGACTACCAATCATAGCTTACCATCCGCCTTTGGCACGAAAAGAACAGGCACGCTAGCTGCTGATTTGCTTGGTCAAATCTTCCCTGGTTGAAGCATTTCGTCTAAATACTTTCTAAGCTCTTTTAGTTGGATTGCCGACAATTGGTAAATAGGCCTCCAAGAAGGTTCTCCTCCATCCGTGATCCTTATAGCGTGATCCAATTTCCGCCATGGGGGCAATTGCGTTGCAACTTCATCTTTGAATAATTGAACATACTCGAGGTAGTGTTCTGGAACTTTCTGTAAGATTTTTTCAACTGGTTCTTTCTTGCACTGTATACGTCCAATAACTCGAGCCTATTTGTCCAAGATTACTGTCTTATCATATTCCCACTTATCCGCTAGGCCTTCATCCACTACGTGACTCTAACATAGGTTTCTGAGGAGCACCATTCTCCTGGATTCCTAATATTTGTCATGTGGTGTTCCTTATACTACCCAAAAGGGATGATAAGGTCCTAGTTTCTCGTATTTACATTTTTGCAAGAAATTTCTGATTGGTGAGAGTTTGTTCCGATCTCTAATAAGAGGGCACAAGTAAAGTGTTTTCCGCCACTTGTGGTAGCAGAGCCATCCAACCTCAAAATTTCAGTAGGATTTTGCGTCGTTTTGCAGGGGCTATCATATTCTAATATTAGACCATCATTGATCTGGAAGATGTTGGATCCACAATCCAATAACACTCGAACCTGGATCCTTTCCACTTTCCTTTCGACGTAAGCTGTGCCTTCTAGGCAATAGTATCTGCAAGGTCGCAGTATCCTTGTCTTTTTGCGTATAGCGATGAACATATCGGCTTTTCGTTTTTGTTATATTTTGTGGATGTTAGGGACCATACTTCCAAAGTTTTGATCAATGTGACCTCCTCAGCCAAACTAGTTGCATTAGCACCTTTTGAATGGGACAATTTTGACCCAGTCTTTTGGCGTTTCACCACCTCGCGAAGAGAGAGAGAGCAGTTCTTGGGTTTTGTGCCCTTGTCTACATCCACAATATTATCTTTTGGTCATCGGGCAGCCCACTACTAGTAATCTTTACCTCTTGCCGAAGGGTTCCCTCGCATCCTGCTTTTACAACCTGCAGGTTCTTTCCAGTGGTATCTACCATCGTCCAGATAGGTACATAGTATTACGATTGTGTTCATAGGGCTGGCCGATTACCATGTTCTATCCTTCCGACGTTTGTTCTCCACCCTCATGTGCTGAGATTCTCTCCATCACAAAATTCATATGTCGGTACCAGTAAATTACTTCGAGAGAGAATTTATTGTGGGGAGCTGGTCTAGAGCCTTGTCTCCAGTGCATCCTGCATATGCCGGTAAGGATGAAAGCTCTTGAGCGAAGTGTGCCTAGTTACTCACGTGGGTCATCTTCCTCGCCCCTACTGACTCTTCCTAGTATGATTTCTTCTAAGTTCATTGTAATCTCAAGTTGGTCCTTATCAGAGACCTTGGTGTAACGACCCTGCTGGATCTTACAGTAGACTTAGTCTTATCCCATGCCGGAGCCCGGGAGGGTTACGGTTAGGTTAGTCAGGAAACTCTATCAAAGGGTTACCATGTGGACTAAGCAAATGGTAATGCTTAGACTGCGAACGAGGAAAGGTATACCGGGTCGGTAGGGAAGTCTACACTGCGAGTTCGGAAGGTCTCCGAGAGTTCCGGCGAGTTACCCTACCTGAGGCAGGTAGTTACCCTACCTTAGAGAGTATAGTTACCCTACCTTGGTAAACAGGTTACCCTACTTTTGTATAGGAGTTACCCTACCTTGAGAGTAAAAGGTTACGCGAAGTTTCGTGAAAAGTCATAGGATTGTTTGTTACGCAAGATTATATAGGAGGTTCGAATCTGGGCTCAATCGGGTAATCCGTAGTTGGGCTACGAACCGGAGAAAATCTTGCCTTGAGCAAACATTGAGAAATCTGAGCCCAACACCCTCCTCTGGCCCCTATGTACAGACAACACGTCATGGGCAAACTGTAGGGAAGTTGCTGATTTACTAGTAAAAGCCTATGATTGAAGAGGGCGGCGTAATACCCTATACGTTGTCACCGTCCTTCCGACCGGAAGCTGTTCGCAGGATATATGAGGGGGCATGGGGCGATCGAATGGTT
>QLOI01004024.1:0-27312 GCA_003313605.1 Tuber umbilicatum | reverse complement strand
CATGAAGGATACTTTAGACCATGCCTGTGATATGGATTTGGCTATCATCCGTGTTGGCTAAGGGCCTGTTTAGCAAAAGAACGGCTGTTCCGATTCGCGACCGTCCCTTCCTCCTCCACCAATTTTGGATAGGGAAGTAAACGGCGCAACGGGATAGACTGTCTATACGCAAACAGGCTCTAACCAGCGGATGGCTCGTGGGACCCCAGCGTGGTTGACACCTTGACGTGGTGCTGGGGCTTTAAAACTAAGATCAACCGTTGTAGACTTGTAGAGGCATATTTTTTCTTGTTTTTGATGTCTGGTGTAGAGGATGGTTGGGTGAGAAACCAAAGTTATTGGAGTTTTCTCTAATGAGAGTGCTGGATGTTTTAATTATCAGGCTAGGATACTATGTATGTTATACTAATAATATGTTATTCTAATAAGATTCAGAGGATTGGTTGGCTTGCCCAAGAGGAGCTGATTTGCGCACATTAGGCTCTTATAATGTGCTTCTGTGATTCACGTCTTTGCTCCTCCATGCCGGCTCTCCCCTCAATTAATGGCAACTCAATTAATGGCAACCCCCCGGAAGCATGTAGCTGATATATCTCCTGAACTGATCTGAAGCCCTACTTGTTGTCTATTAAGATTAGGGAGGTTATCCCTTGCTCTACTACCAAAACTTTCCCGTATACATTTCAAATATCCTAATAACTTAAAGTATTGCTAGCAGGTCTAGCACACAAGAGGCGCAACTGGTAGAAAGCCTAGATTTCCTTCCAACCTCAGGAATTATATCTTAGTACCTGTTGGCTAAAACCCTCTTACCCAAAATCTGGTCTGACGAACTGTGCCTTTAAATTTCAAGTTTCTCAGAGTGATAGGATCGAGATATTGAGTAATTTTAGTAGCAGTGTTTGGTGCTGGTATTTAAGGTTTCCGTTAAAGAACTAAAATCATAGGAAACCTCTGGTCTATATAGAAAAATAGTCCGTAACTGTCTGATCTCGTCTGGGGTCACGGGAATTTCGGACGCGGAGCTCAATGTGTTAACTATGATGGTCATAGAAATCTGGGGGGAGGAAAAAGCTATGGTTTCCTGATAAGGAGAGAGAGTTGTCTTAAACGTTTGGCGCCGTAAAGAGGTGAGTGGTATGGGTGGAAGGAGAAAGGGAAAGGAATCATGGAAGAGGGGATGTGGATGAAACTGAGTGAAACGTGCACTGTAAATTCTTCTTTGTTGATTTATGTGATGTACTAGCTGCTATGCGAACTGAACGGAATGCGCCGATACTACTGAATTTATCACAGATCTATGAAGCTTCCCTGGGCCCCTCTGCTAATGCAACATGGTTGCTGTCTAAGCCATCAATAATATAAATATATACAAAGACAATCATCCGCAGATATGGAATAGCTTTACCTAACAGGGATGAGAAAAAAAATAGATAAGAAAGGGTGCACATAGGTAGAATGGGGTATAGGGGAGGGCTGATGGACTACTAATATACATGAAATTGATGAAACAAAACCAAAATAACCACACGAGAACTGGAAAGCCAAAAAGGGGTTAGGAAAGTCATGGGAACGTGCAAGAGAATGAGACACTACAAGCGTATGATCAGAGGGGTGGACATTGACTGTAACTTGCCGATTCTAATATAAAGGACTGTATGTGGTGCGCTTAGGATTCCATTACACCACGGTTGCCCCCTAGCCGGGAGGGTAGGTCTAGCAGATGGAGGGAAAGATGCAGTTTTTTATCCTCAAAAATCAAAACCAGACGGGCCTTTTGGAAGGGGGTTTGGATGCCTTTGGCGACTCGGTGGGGGAGAGCTAGAGTAATGGGGGGTATGTTACATATCTGGGGTTCAAATGCATCCGTTTTTGCAGCAACGTTGTAATCCTCGCGTACCCGTTCCGGACAGCGAGCTGGGCCGGCGTTTGGCCATCTATGTCAGCCGTATTGGGGTTGATGTCGTTCCGTTCCAGCAGTATCCTCACAACCCCCTCACGCCCATACTTAGCACTATGAGAGTGGTATTAGACCATATATGTCGGCTGTGTTGAGGTTGACGTCGTTCCGTTCCAGCAGTAGCTTTACGAGACCGCCATCCCCAGTTCCATCAGCTAACAAGATTTCGTTGTCATTATGGGGTCTCCCGGTAAGAAAATTTCGTGTGTTTGGTGACTCCTAGACGATTTCTCGTAGTGACTCAAGGAGCTCTCGTCGGTGCATTGGAGTGGATTCGTCTAAAGCGTTGGTGCATATAAATACCTGCTCTAGTGATGCAATGGTCTTCAGAATTTCCACTAGATCACGAGATAAGAGACCTCGACCGCCAAGCTCTTTTTTGGCCTTCTGAAATGTGTCGCGTATATCCTTCGGGATTTCGCCTTCGCTGACGAGTTGCTAGAGCATGGCGCCTAATATACTCGCCCTTGACTGTTCCTACTAGGCAAGGAAATCGTGGTAGAATCCGGTGACGGCAATGTCTTCCCCCCAGCCTGGTCGCACAGGCTATCAACTACCAGGGAGCTGTTAACTGATAGTCAATGAAATCGGTATTACCTTCCTCTAGGCAGGGGGCCTTCCTACGTTAGAAAAGTTTTCCCCGCTCCCGGATTTCCGTAACAGAACACTTTCTCAACCCAACCATGTTCCATAACTTTATTGCACCATTTTCTGGACTCGTCGGTTTCTAATACTAAGTTGCCAACGTCCTTGAGTCGCTCGGTTCGGATATCTTGGTGCCGTTGTTGTGGTTCAAGCGGCGATAGCCGCTGTAGAATTTGATGTCTCTTGGCATCTGTTTCTGTGTTGAAGTTGATGATGTTGTTGAATGAGTGGTTGGTGTTGAACAAGTTCATGTTACCGGTGAGTAGCCGGTGTATTGGTGACATCTGCGCTATAGTATATTTGCTGAATTTCTCTTTTTGCGAGATGAAGAGCGATTGTGTGCAATGAAGATCTCACTTATACCAGAGTTCGAAGGAATCCTCGAGACGTGGACAATCAGGGGCCGCGAATTGTGAGGTCCTAGGTATGCACAAGTATTATTCCGCATACTCTTGCCCAGCGATTATTCGAGTACTTTGTGTGCGAAGAAAACCCTGGGAACCCTATTCATCCAGGATCCTGCCTGCCAATCAGCCATGGATCTCAGAGCGATAAAAGCTTAACTTGCATTAAATTGCGGAGCCATAAAGATTGCTTGTTGTCTGGTTGCGCCCGGCACTTGCGGATTCTGGTCCAGTACCGGCATGGGGAGGTGGCTGATTTAGACTCTTTTTGTGTAATAGCTTTCTTTCCTTTTCTCTGTTCCCTCTGCCCTATTTGTGTGCCTTAATTTGTCAATACACCAGCGGCCCCTTTTATCAGACAACCTATATCCGATATCTTTTGAGATCAGCATAGCCTAGCGAGAAAGTGATAATGCTCTATCAAAATACCATCCGGACGACGGGAAGTAGAAAGAAGACCCCACCGCAGTAATGTCGAGTCCAGTATTTTGTCCGAGTTTGGAGACAAAATTCCCTTACCCCCCCTTTTTCACTTCCTAAAACTAGTTCTTTGTTGCTCTATATAAAATATGAAAAATTGCTAGCACTTTTAGAATCATCTAGATATCATCGCCCATAAGCGTCAAGCTGTGTTAATGAATGTCCGTGGCACAACCCCAAAAATAGTGGGAGAGTTTAAAAGTTACTTTATTCGTATTCTCGCTTTGGATCCACAATCACTGGGGTTCGAGGGAGCTTCTACATTCGTAACTGGGCTGGGATTCGTGGGAACAATTATCGAATACAGTTTCACCATCGCTCTCCACAATCTTATTCATTGCTGCTCTTGTTTCTCTCTTCTTCGTGTATTAACTCCCATTTTCCTACTCGAAGAATGTGTCCGAATGGGTATTGTTGGAAATAATTGATGCGGCGGTAATGATCAGTAAGGAGGGTTTTGCGCAGTGGAGTGGTACCACAAGTGAATGTGTTGAGATTGTGTCCTCCAATCTCTCTTTTGCTATACATTTTGATCACCGATTACTGGGTGGTCTTCGCTCTTGGCTGGTTGGTCAATGCAGGCACGCGGTATTCCGTTGCAGTATTTCTTTCCGCCCGTGCTGGGAGTAAGTAGTAGCTAGCACGAGCGGATAATACGGTTCTCCGGTCCCCTTCGCGGTGTAACCTTCTGAATCTACTGGGATGCAAGGGCATGGAGTGGGAAAGAACTGGGAAGCTATTTAGGGGGAACTACAATTTAATACTAGTATGACTACCTGAAGCCTACTGACTACAACCAAAGTACTAGTAATATGAATTTCAAAATTTATCCTGTTATAACGTGGCAAGGTATTAATTGTACCCCACGATTCAGAAACCCATTCATAAACCCTAAGCTTCAACTTCTTTTGAATAGCCCTGGAGCGGCGAAAATCATTTCCTTGGCACTTTCTCCGGTTGCCTATAAATACAGCCACCCCCCCACCAAATCCCCTTCTTTCCTCTCCATGGAATTTGCATCACTGTTGCGGAGGAGCTCCTGGCTGTGACGACAACCAGAGTTCCTGCCCGCCGGGAGCGTCCCGGCTCCCACGAGCAGTATTTACCGTTGCTCAGGAGAGCACGGTAACACGCCTCAAAAGGAGGGTGCCTGATATGAAGGATACTTTAGACCATGCCTGTGATATGGATTTGGCTATCATCCGTGTTGGCTAAGGGCCTGTTTAGCAAAAGAACAGCTGTTCCGATTCGCGGCCGTCCCTCCCTCCTCCACCAATTTTGGATTGGGAGGTAAGCGGCGCAACGGGATAGACCGGCTATACGCAAACAGGCTCTAACCAGCGGATGGCTCGTGGGACCCCAGCGTGGTTGACACCTTGACGTGGTGCTGGGGCTTTAAACTAAGATCAACCGTTGTAGACTTGTAAAGGCGTATTTTTTCTTGTTTTTAGGTGTCCGGCGTGGAGGACTTGGATGGTTGGGTGAGAAACCAAAGTTATTGGAGTTTTCTCTAATGAGAGTGCTGAATGTCTTAATTGTCATGTTAAGATACTATGTTATGCTAATAATATGTTATTCTAATAATTCAGAGGATTAGTTGGCTTGCCCAAGAGGGGTTGGTTTGCGCACATTAAGTTCTCATAATGTGCTTCTGTGATTCATGTCTTTGCTCCTGCATGCCTGCTCTCCACTCAATCAATGGCAACATGCCAAAAGCATATGGCGGATGCATCTCTTGAACTGATCTGAAGTCTCACTTGTTATCTATTTAGATTAGGGAGATTATCCCCTGCTCTACTACCAAAACTTTCCCAGTATACGCTTCAACTATCCAAAGAACTTAAAGTATTGCTAGCAGATCTAGCACACAAGAGGCGAAACAGGTAGAAAGCCTAGATTTCGTTCCAACCTTGGGAATTTTATCTTAGTTCTTGTTGGCTTGAATCCTCTTACCTGACGTCTGGTTAGACAGGATGTGCCTTTTAATTCTAAGTTCGCTGAGGTATAGGATCAAGATATTGAGCAATTTTAGTATCAGTGTTCAAAGCTTGTATTTGGGGTTTCCGTTAAAGAACTGAAACTATAGGAAACCTCTGGTCTATATAGAAAAATAGTCTGATCTCGTCCAGGGTCGGGGGAATTTTGGACGTGGAGCTCAATGTGTTAAATGTGATGGCCAAAGAAATATGGGAGGAGGAAAAAGCTATGGTATCCTGATAAGGAGAGAGAATTGTCTTAAACGTTTGGCGTGGTAAAGAGATGAGTGGTGAGGGTAAAAGAAGAAAGTAGAAGGAATTATAGAAGAGATAAACGCAGATGAAACCCTGTGACACATGCACTATAAACTCTTCTCCGTTGATTCATGCGATGCACAAGCTGCCATACTAACAGAACAGAATGTGTCGATACTACCGAATTTACAACAGATCTATGAAGCTTCCCTGGGCCCCTCTACCAATGCAACACGGTTACTATCTAAGCCATAGATAATACAAGTACGTACAAAGACATTCATTGACAGGTATGGAATAGCTTGGCCTAACGGGTGTGAGAAAAAGGCAGATCAAAAGCGTTCACATAGGGAGAATGGGGTATAGGGGAGTGCTAATGGACTACTAATATATATGAAATTGATGGAACAAAACCAAAACAATAACGTGACAACAGGAAAACCGAAAAGGGGTTAGGAAATTCATGGAAACGTGCAAGAGAATAAGACACTACAAGCGAATGATCAGAGGGGCGGACATTGACTGTTACTTGCCAATCCTAATATAAAAGACTGTACGTGGCGTGCATAGGATTCCGTTTCGCCACGGTTGCTCCCTAGCTGGGAGGGTAGGTCAAGTAGATAGAGGGAAAGGTGTTTTGTTTTATCCTTGAAAATAAAAACCAGCTGGCCATATTTGGAGGGGGTTCAGATGACTCTGACGACTGGGCGGGGGAGAGCTGAAGTAATCTGGGCATGCTACATATCTGGGGTTCAAATACATCCGTTTCTGCAGCAACGTTGTAATCCTCGTGTACCCGTTCCGGACAGCGAGCTGAGCCGGCGTTTGGCCATCTATGCCAGCTGTATTGGGGTTGATGTCGTTCCCTTCCAGTAGTATCCTCACAACCTCCTCGCTCCTATATCCAGCAGCCTATGAGAGCGGTGTTTGACTATATATGTCAGCTGTGTTAGGGTTGACGTTGTTCAGCTCTCCCCGTGTCCTCACGACACCCTCATGCCCACACTTGGCAGCCCATGAAAGTGGTGTTCAGTCATATTCAGTGTCCGCTTTGTTGGAGTCGATGTTGTTCCGTTCCAGGAGTATCCTTGATTTCCCGGAAATTGGGGCACCCTCATGCCCACACTTGGCAGCCCATGAAAGTGGTGATCGGTCATATTCAGTGTCCCCTGTGTTGGGGTCGATGTTGCTCCGTTCCAGCAGTATCCCCACGACCCCCTCATGACCATTCCCAGCAGCCCACGAGAGCGGTGTCGGCCAAGGAAGGTATCAGCGGTGTTGGGATTGACATCATTCCGTTCCAACGATAGCTTCACGACACCGCCATCCCCATTTCCATCGGCCAACGAGAGCGGCGTTCGGCAGTACCAGGTGTCAATGGTGTTTGTTTCGACATCGTTCCACTCCAGCGGTATCCTCACAACCCCATCAGCCTCGCTGACCAAGAGCTGGCCTAGAGAGTCCGCCCCACACATTAACGGCGGCCTTGAATATATGCGCTCATCATATCCATCTAGTAGTTCCAATGCCAGCCTTTTCACACGGTTTGTCGTTTTTCGTCTCGCATGTTTATCCCAGTAACAAGAAGCATATTTGACGAAAGGGGTTGATTTGCCCAAATAAAGAACAGGCCAAACATCCCTGATTTCTCGGAAATTGAGGTAGGCCAAACAGACCTCTGCTATCATCAAGTGGGGCTTAGTGAACAAGTTGGGATTATTAGAGAGGTATCATACTCTTGCCGGGTGTGGTGAACAAGCCGGATAATACATGGGGTCTTCTCGACTGTGACAAGCCTTAGGGGGTATGCTCATAACGTTTCTATAGCAGGGATATTCCGAATATTTAAACGTTCAATCCTACATCCACTCCCAGGGCATAGCATAACTCTTCGGTGTAAAATGGCCGTTCTATATGTGACACCCACATTAGAACACCCATGCCGAATATTGATTTCCTTCTTCGCTATGCCTATATTCGTGATAAGGTTTCGGCGTAAGCATCGCCTAGACCTTCCCCTTTTGTTATCTCGTCCAGCTCTTTTCTTCTCTGGTAGTGTACGATCTTGCCCAAGATTGCATCAATGCCTAGAGAAACGAGAAGGAAACTAGACCTACTGTTAGTGAATAATAACCCACACTCGTATTGGAAATGCGCTTGGTATTCTGCTTACTTTTCTGAGATCTTCTCCAGTATGCCCCTCAGTGATCCCAAGCGGCCAGTCCAGACCATGGTCCGGACCACAGGTCGGCAGTCCGGCCAGTCCGGCCGTGGTTTTGAAAAGCCTGGGTCAGTCAGGTCGGAATTCTTGGCGGCCGCCAGAACCCGGCGGCGCCCAGGCAACCGCCGGGTCGAGTCTTGGCGCAACCCAGGTCTGAGCGGCCAGGTACCCGGCAAGCCGTCAGGTGCCCAGGCAAAGCCGCCAGATGCCCAGGCGATCCGGATATATCTGATAGCCTATGGGATTTCTACTTTCAATCACTCCGGACAGGATAATAGGAGCAACATGACCCTGATGGTATAGATCTCGCTTAAAACAAATTTATCCGATCCCCCCACCAACCACTGGTGAATATGTATTAACCGAGCGACTTCATAGCCAATTAGGCCCGTTGAATACGGTAGTACAATATTTCTTTGTAATGAAACAGGAGTGGTTTCTTGAAACATCGGCCTGCAGGTGACCCAGGCCGTGCCCGGCTTTGGTTCGGAAAAGCCGCTTTCCCACAGTCCGGCCCGGCCGTCGCTGAAAAAGCCTGGGTCAGTCCGGCCGTACTCAAAGCCGGACGGACTGGCCGCTTGGGATCACTGATGCCCCTCATGATATCGGCTTGCAATTCGTCGTTCATTGCACTGGAGTCAGTGCCACGGTCCAGTCTCATCATCAGATAACTCTTAATATCATTCTGGGTAGGACTAATGGGTATTCTAGCCTCCTTGCTAAAAATTTCCTAATTTCGTTGTCAATATGGGGTCTCCCAGGAAGAAATATTCGCGTGTTTGGTGACTCCAGATCGATTTCTGGTGGTGACTCAAGGAGCATTCGTCGGTGCTTTGGAGTGGATTCGTCTAAAGTGTTGATCATATAAATACCTGCTCTAGTTATGCAATGGTCTTTAGAAGTTCCACTAGATCCGGAGATGAGAGGACTGGACCGCGAAGCTCATTTTTGGCCTTCTGAAAAGCGTCGCGTATATTTTTCGGGATTTCGCCTCTGCTGACAGGTTGCTTGAGGATGGCGCCTAACATACTTGCTGTTGACTGTTCCTACTGGGCAAAGAAATCGCAGTAGAATCCGGCAACAGTAATGTCTTTCCCCCTAGCCTGATCACACAGGCTATCAACATCCAGGTAGCTGTTTACTGATGGTCAGTGAAATCGGTATTACCTTCCTCTAGGCAGGGGGCCTTCCTACCTTAGCAAGGTTTTCCCCACACGGGGATTTCAGGAACAGAACAACACTTTCTCAACCCGGCGATCTTCCACGACTTTCGTTCACCATTTTCCGAACTCGTTGGTTTCTAGTACCCAGTTTTCCACATTCTTGAGTCGCTCAATTCGGACATCTTGGTGCCGTTGTCTTGGTTCAAGCAGTGATAGCCACTGTATAATTTGATATCTCTTGGGGATCTGTTTCTGTGTTGAAGTTGACGATGTTGTTGAATGAGCGGTTGGCGTTGAACGAGTTTCCGTTACCGGTGAGCAGGTGGTGTGTGGGCCAGATCTGGACTATGGTCTATTTTCTGAATTCCTCTTTTTGTGAGATAGAGAGGGATCTTGTGTAATGAAAATCTCACTTATACCTGAGTTCGAGGGAATCCCCGAGACGTGGGCAATCAGGGGGCAGTGAATTGTAAGGTTCTCGGGGCGCACAAGTATTATATCGTATGCTCTTGTCATGTCATTATTCGAGTAGTTGGCGTGCGAAGAAAACCTTTGGAACCCTGTTCATCCAGAATCCAGCCCGCCGATCACCCCCGGATCTTAGAGCGAAAAAAAGCCTAACTTGCATCAAATTTCTGAGCTAAAAAGACTGCTCGTTGTCTGGTTGCGCCCGGCACTTGCGGATCCTGGCGGACCTGGCCTAGTGCCGGTATGGGGAGGTGTTGATTTGGACTCTTTTAGTGTAATCAATCTGGTGTAGGCACTGGATAAGGTTCATCTGTCAGAGGGGGCTTGGCATCCAGTATTTTCTTCATAGCTTTCTTTCCTTTTCTCTACCATCTCTGCCCTACCGGTATTGGTGCGCCGTAATTGGTCAATACCATCCGGACAACGGGAAGTAGAAAGAAGACCCCGCAGCGGCAATGTGGGGTCCAGTATCTTGTCCGAGTTTGGAGACAAAATTCCCTTACCCCCCTGTTTTTCACCCCGCAAAGCCAGTTCTTTGTTGCTCTAAATAAAATGGGAAATTTTCTAGCACTTGTAGAATCATCTCGATATTATCGCCTATAAGCGTCAAGCTGTATTGATGAATTCCCATGGAACAACCCCAAAGGTAGTGGGAGCCCTCAAAAGGTACTTTGTTCGTCTCCTCACTTTGGATCCATAACCACTGGGATTTGAGGAAGCTTCTACCACCACAACTCAGCTAGTATTTGGAGGAACAATTATCGAATACTGTTTCACCCTCACTATCCACAGCCCTATTAATTGCTGCTCTTGTTTTTCTCTTCTTCATGTATTAACTCCCATTTTCCTACTCGAAGAATATGTCCAAATAGGTATTGTTGGAGATAATAGATGCGGAGGTAATGATCAGTAAGGAGGGTTTTGCGCGGTGGAGTGGTACGGCACAAGTGAATGTGTTGAGGTTGTGTCCACCAATCTCCCTTTTGCTATAAATTTATATCACAGATTACAGCAAGTATTATCACAGGGTCTGTCTGCGACAAGAGTGATGGTTTTCCTTCTTGCGTAGTTGGTCAACGCAGGCACGCAGTATTCTGTTACGGTATTTCCTTCTGCCCTCGCTGGGAGTAAGTAGAAGCTAGCACGAGTGGATAATGTGGTTCTCCAGACACCTTTCATCGTGTAACCTTTTGGATCCACCGGGAAGCTGGGTGATGGAGTTGGGAAGAACCAGGAAGCTATTTGGGGGGGAACTTGAACTACAATTTAATAACTAGTATGACTTACCTGAAGCTTACGGACAACAAATAAAGTACTAGTAATGTGAATTTCAAAATTTCGCCTGTCATGGCAAGGTATTAATTGTACTTCATGATTCAGAAACCTTTTTATAAGCCCTAAGCCTCGCCTTCTCTTGTATAGCCCTGGAGCGGCGAAAATCGTTTCCTTGGCACTCTCTCTGGTTGCCTATAAGTACCGCCACCCCCCCCACCAAATCCTCTTCTTTCCTCTCCATGGAATTTGCATCACTGTTGCGGAGGAGCTCTTGGGCTGTGACGACAACCAGAGTTCCTGCCCGCCGGGAGCGTCCCGGCTCCCACGAGCAGTATTTACCGTTGCTCAGGAGAGCACGGTAACACGCCTCAAAAGGAGGGTGCCTGATATGAAGGATACTTTAGACCATGCCTGTGATATGGATTTGGCTATCATCTGTGTTGGCTAAGGGCCTGTTTAGCAAAAAGAACGGCTGTCCCGACTCGCGACTGTCCCTCCTTTGGCCAATTTTGGATTTGGAGGTAAACGGCGCAGTGGGATAGACTGGCTATACGCAAACAGGTCCTAACCAGCGGATGGCTCGTGGGACCCCAGCGTGGTTGACACCTTGACGTGGTGCTGGGGCTTTAAAACTAAGATCAACCGTTGTAGACTTGTAGAGTCATATTCTTTCTTGTTTTTAGATGTCTGGTGTAGAGGATGGTTAGGTGAGAGGTGAAAGTTATTTGAGTCTTCTCTGATGAGAGTATTGGATGTCTTGACTGTGATATTAAGGTGCTATGTTTTACTGATCAGATCTAGAAGGCTGGTCCGTCGGCCCAAGGAGAGTTGGTTCGTGCAAATCAAGTTCTTATAATGCGGTTCGGCAGTCTATGGTGTTTGTACAAGTACTACGGTATGCTAGAATATAGAGACCGAGACCACAATGAGACTAGCTACTGTAGAAACTAGAATTGGAAGATGACGTGAGGAATCGAGGACGTCTGGAATAGCCCCTATGGATTTATGAGAGGAAACATAGGGAAATAATTCTCTTTTGGCCCTCAGTCCAGACAACCCACCTGGCTTGGAGGGGAATCTTCAATGTTTTAGTGACGTTCTCAACTATTCTCGTTCTGATAGTGAAGTACTATTAGTAACGTATCAGCATAAATTGGCGGGCATTTACCGTGGAGGCTGGATGACTTGCGGGTGCCAATCCCAACAAGTGAAGGAGAATTTTGATTCTCTGACACAACCCCATTTCCACACGTCCCAAATCACATGCACATCACTCCTCGCCCCCGCCATATAACTCGCTATTGACGAGCTATCACTCCACATCACTTGAGTACAATGCTTTTAAAGCGCTAGTGTACTGTTCGTAGCATACGATACGATGCTACTTGGTGCTATGGCAATCTTACACCACACTATTAGTCAAGTCAAGACCAACAAACATTTGAAATCTCAACGGAGGTGGAGGAGAAGGAAGAGGGAAAGAAGCCTAGGTCTTCAGATGAGCAATGAAACCCCGCTATTGCGAAGAATAGTATCGTGGGCCCACTTGGCTTGCTTGATGCGTCATCATCCTAGACACAATCCTCACAGCTGCTCGATCCTCATTGCTAAGTCCTTTGTTTAGCCATCACCCATTCTCTACAAGTTGGGTATCTACAATCTTCTTGTTATAAGGAGGCTTGATCTATCACTAACTTCCACCCGGTGGGCTCCTATGGCAAACACAGAATTGCTCGGTGTTAGATTTAATAGCGCGAGATACCGCTCTGCAGAAATCTATCCTGCTCCCTGGCGAAACAAATACAAGAGTGTTCTTATTGCGGAACGGGATTGATGTGGGAGTAGTCTGAGCCTGTGTTCGGGGGAGATCGGTGTCAAATCTGAATGTGTCTTGAGCAGGGAAACAAACACCATTTAAGAACGGGGGGTGGAGGGGAAGAATGAGGGAAGGCAAATAAAGGAAATATCTCAAGAGTTACGCGTCCCTCCAGTGCATACTCGAGTGCGTGTACCAATGCAGCTAACTAGCGCGTTTGATTCAAACAGAATAGTAAGTTTACATAGTAACGCGGGATCCAATCCTACCCGATCTGATCCGACCCAGTCAGCTACTGCGGGCTTGCATACTGCCATTCGTCGGACAGGTACAAAAAAAAACTTTAATCCAGATCCCAATGGAGGTGCGGGAGGAACAAAGTAAAAGAGAATTTAGATTTTTGGGTGAGTAATTAACCTGTACCAATGTGGATAAAAGTGTTGTGGTCCCTCCTGGCTCTTGCCTAGTGCAGTGCATCTTCCTTCACACAGCTCTCATCTACGATGAAGACTTATCTTGAAGTGTTTTGTCTAGAAACCCACCATTCTCTATAGGTTGTGTCTGGGGATCCACTTTTTATGAGGAAGGTCAGTTTATCAGCAGTTTCCGCCACATTGACCCTATAGTAAAATTTTAATACAGCATTATTCGGCCCCAGATTCTACCGCGTGAGATGCCGCTTTCCGGTAATCCCCATCGAGTCAGGTAACTAGGATAGGGTCTTAATAGTTCCCGATACTAGAATGAATCGCACTTTCCGAATACTACTAGGAGTTGGGCTATAGGTAGACAGCGCACCATTTGATTAATGGCACAGTAGTATATAGTGATGATGATATCGTAGGTCGAATTTCTCTTTTCGGGGCTTAGTTGAAGCGCTTGTGCATGGGGGTTCCCTTTTTTTTTTGTTTAAACTCTTTTATTCTGTGGCTTCCTATACGAGTGCGTGGGCTTTACCCGTGTAAAAGGCACCATGGGTACGATAGTATCAAAAGCCAACCTTTTAGAGCTAGCTATGAATCTAGTTTCCAATTCTTAAGGTGTTCCTTCCTTTGAGCCTCAGAGACATCTGGAAAAGTTCCTGCAGTAGTTCCTGCAGTAGTTCCCCCTTTCCGAGTTGGGGAGGAGACTAACACAACCCGCAGAGAGGGGGGGGGTTTAGACCGGAGGTTACAACGTATTATCTGAGATGATGAAAGAAAGGTAGTGAGAGAAAAAGCTATCGGTCAGAGTGGAGAGCAGTGCTTATCTTACAAGTCGGTAAATAGGTGAATAGCGAAGGGTTAGTATGTGGAAATGAGAACAAAGGAAAGGAATAAGAAAGGGTGAGAATATACTAAAATCTGTAAACCGAGCGCCGTAAACTCTTTTTCGCCGATTCCTGCTGTGCACTAACTACAGTGTTTACAGAGTGTCTATACCTGATGTGTGTCACGTCTATGAAGCCTCCAATCCCGATTACAATACAACACAATTGCTGTCTGAGCAAGGAATAATACAAATAAATACAAAACTAGTCATTGACAGACATGGAATAGTTTAACATAGTGGGTATGAGAAATAGATGCAGGTCAAAAGAGTGAATATAGAGAGAATGGAGGATAGGGGAGCACTAGTGGACCACCAAGGGGATATAAAATTGGCGAAATAAAACCCAAACACCGACACGACAACAAGAAAGAGGAAAAGGCGATAGGGTAATTCCGGGGAATTTGAAAAGTATGAGTTATTACTAGCGAATGGTTTGCAGAGCTGGAATTTATGGTAATTTATTGATCCTCATATAGAGGACTGTAAGCGGCGGGCTCAGGATTCCGTTCCGCCACGATTACTCCAATGTTGGGAGTGTTGGTCTAGTAGACAGAGGGAGGGATGTGGCGCTATCCTTGGACATCAAAACCTGTGTGCCCTTTTGGAAGGGGGTGCGGATGATTCTGACGGCTGGGTGAACTGGGGTAATCGCAGGGGTGGTATATATCTGGGAATCAAATGCACCCGCACTTGCAACAATATTGTAATACTCGCGTACCCGTTCGGGACAGCAAGCCGGGTCGGCATTTGGCCATATATGTGAGCTGGGTTGGGGCTGACGCAGTGTTCCGAACCGTCCAGGGGCCCCACAGAGACTGCGGGGGAACTGCCGAGAGGACGGGACGGAACCACTAGCCACGGCCCTGGATAGGTCAAGTCACACCGAGGACTGCTGGGCTGGGCTGGGACTACAGGGCCCTGCACACTAGGCCTTTCTGAGCGGAGTGAGACATAAGTGACGGTGGCTGCTAAAGCAGACAGCAGGGGAGGCGGAAGGACGGCGGGATTATGTGGGGGGCTATGTGGGAGCTTGAGAAGACGGTAGGGGGTGGATGAGGACTACGGGGGGGGGGGCATAGATAGTAGGTATTGGGAATGACGGCCGGGCAGATGTTGGGAAAAAATGAGGAAGACCGCCGAGGACAGCCGGGATTAGCTGATAATGGCCGGTGGTGGGAGAGGACGTCCGGGGGCGGGTGAGGAGAACAGGTGGTGAGTGAGGACGGCAGGGAGTGGGTAAAGACTGCAGGGAGTAGGTAAGGACTGCCGGGAATGGGTAAGGACCGTGGGGAGTGGGTGAGGACTGCCGGGGGTGACGTCCGGTACTGACATACGGAGTAATATTCCCGCAAGAAAGAGAAGAAGGTTAAATAGATTATCAGGTGCCACGAGTATTATGATGAGACTGAATAAATAATTCTGCTGCGGCCCTTATTTCCCCCCCGGATACTTCTCTAAGCTATTTACTTTAACTCGTGATGTTGCAATAAAGCCAAAGAACAGATGCAACAGAGGTTGACCCATGGGAATTTCCGGCACCCTTAACCGAGCACTCTATGGACTCACTTGGGCCGGGATATCTGCAACCAATATCCGAACTTCAAGATGGTGATAGTCTTAGCGCTCTCTCCGTGCACTAAGTGGGATACTTAACACGACTCTTGAGGCACTAAGTAATATGACCACTATTCTTGAAAATTGAAAAGGGAAGTGACCGATCTGAAAAGCTCCACAGGGCCCTACGGGGCCCAGCCGGGCGTCTGGCCCAACCTCCATCTGCCCTAGTCCGTCCATGAACTCGAAAAATGACGGACCACCACCCCCGGCCCGTCCGGCCCTACCTCCAAGACGGACGGACTGGACGGTTCGGAACACTGGGCTGACGTCGTTCCGTTCCAGCAGTATCCTCACGACACCCACGTGCCCATTCTTGGCAGCCCACAAGAGCGGTGTTCGGCCATTGTTGATGTCAGATGTGTCGGGGTTGACGTCGTTCCGTTCCAGCAGCATGCTCACGACTACCTCATACCCATTCTTGGCAGCCCATGAGAGCGGTGTTCGGCCATCTTCAGCGTCTGCTGTGTTGGGATGGATGTTCCGTTCGAGCAGTATCCGCACCATCCCCTCATGCCCATTCTCGGCAGCCCGCGAGAGCGGTATTTGGCCATAGATGTCAATTGTACTGGGTTTGACGTCGTTCCGTTCTAGCAGTATCCTCACGACCCTTTCATGCCCATTCCCAGCTAGTGTATATCATGAGCCGACTCGAGTCGAGCCTGAATAAGCTAATTGATACAGGATATCACGTGCTAGAAGGTAGGATTTGAAGGTCTAGGGAGAGAGGCTTAGTATATTTGAGTGGAGAGTGAAACGTTCAGATGCTAACCAAAGAAAAACCACAATCAAGTGCGAGTTGAATGTTCACGGGAGAGTCTATCAACATCCTCAGTGTCTAACTCAAGTTCCCAACCCGCCACCTCTGGTAAACCCAGTGAATCGTAAATCGTGCGGGCCATAGAGCACAAGAAGGAATTCAGTTTGCATCCTATGATACTTGGCCACCTGCTGACCTTTAGGCCTACGATGGCGTGTGCAAACGGATTCCCATGAGGAAAACCTTCTTTCCGAGCATCAACTAGGATTCTTATTGCTATACCCATCGCCTCCCGTTCCCTCCGCCCCACCTTTTGCCGGATTTGAGATGAGATGTTGAGAGATCCAAAAGTTACAAATTCTTGAGCTTCTCCGCTCATGGCGAGCTCTATTGCCGGCAACCCACGAGAGCGGTGTTTGGCCATATTTAGTGTCGGCCGTGTTGGGATTGACGCCGTCCCGCCCCAACAGTATCCCGATGGCTCGCTCGTATTCACTCTTGACGGCCCACAAGAGCAGTGTTCGGCCATATTCGCTGTCAGCTGTGTTGAGATTGGCGTTATTCTGTTCTAGTAGATCCTCACAACACCCTCACACCATCCTAGGAGCCCTCACGGGTGGTGTTCGGCCATATATGTCAACAGTGTCGGGGTTGAAGCCACTCTGCTCCAGGAGTATCCTCAGGACTCCTTCATTCCCATATGCGGCAGCCCAGGCAATTTCTGTGTTGGAATCGACGTCGCTCCGTTCCAGCAGTAGCTTCATGATTCCTTCATGCCCATTCTTAGCGGTCCACAAGAACGGTGCCCGGCCAAATAGGGTGTCAGCTGTGTTGGGATTGACGTCGTTCCGTTCTAGCAGTATCCTGACGACTCCTTCGTGTCCGTTCTCGGCAGCCCACGAGAGCGGTGTTCGGCCAAGTAGGGTGCCAGTTATGTTAGGATTGACGCCATCCCTGTCCAGCAGTCTCCTCAGAACACCCCCGTGCCCTTTTCTAGCAGCCCAAGCGATTGCTGTGTTTCCACCGAAATCGGTTGCTTGCAGATCCCATTTATTCATCTCTAATAAAGAAACCGTTATTTCTTCGCATCCGAGAATTGAGGCACCGTGAAGCCCTGTAAATCCCCTTGCGGCGTCTTCCCTATCGAAGAGTGGGTCCCAAAAGTCCACACCGCGCATTAACAACAGCTTTGAAGTTATGTGCTTTTCATATCCGTCTAGTAGTTTCGATGCAAGCCTTTTCACACTTTCAGTCGTTTCTCGTCTCGCATGTTCACCCCAGTAACAAGAAGCATATTCGGCAAAAGGGATAGTTGATGGGGCTGAACGAAGAGTAGGCGAAATGGCCCTGACCTGCCGAGAGTTGAGGTAGGTCAATCAGACCTCCGCTATCATCGAGTGGGGCTTAGGGAACAAGTTGGGATTATTCGAGAGGTACTCTTGCAGGGTGTAGTGAATAAGGCGGACAGTACACGAGATCTTCTCGACTGTGACAAATCCCAGGGAGCATGCTAACAGCATTTCTACGGCAGGAATGTTCCGGGTATCTAAGTCGTCAGATCCTACTTCCGCTCCTAGGGTATGACATAACTCTTTGACGTGAAACGGCCGTTCCGCATGTGACACCCACATTGGAACATCCATGTCGGGTTTTGATCTGCTTCTTTGCTGTGCCTTCATTCGTGATAAAGTTTCGACGTAAGCATCGCTTAGAACCTCCCCTTTGGTCATCTCGTCCAACTCTTTTCTTCTCTGATGGAGAGTAATCTCGCCCAGAATTGGATCAACGTTCAGAGAAACAAGAAGGAAACTAGAGATCCTCGTTAGTGGGTAATTACTCACACTTGGGTTCGGAGTGCACTGGTGTTTTCGCTTATATTTCTGAGATCTTCTCCGGAATAACTCTCATAATATCGGCTCGCAATTCGTCGTCCACCGCACTGGGGTCAGTGTCACCGTCCAGTCTCATCTCCAGATAACTCTTAACATCATTCTGGGTAGGACTAGTAATAGGTATTCTAGCCGCCTTGCTAAAATATTTCAGGATCTCGTCGTCGATATGGGGTCTCCTGGTGAGGAATATTCGCGTGTTTGGTGACACTCGGACGATTTCTTGCAGTGACTCAAGGAACTCTGGGCGGTGCTTTGGAGTGGATTCGTCTAAAGCGTCGATGCAAATAAATACCCTCTGTAACAATGCAATGGTCTTCTTCAGAAATTCCACTAGATCCGGAGATAGAAGGCCTCGACCGCCAAATTCTTTTTCAGTCTTATGAAAAGCCTCGCGTATATTCTCGGGAATCTTTCCTCCGCTGACAAGTTGCTGGAGAATGGCGCCCAAAACACCTGCAGTCGACTGCTCCTGTTGGGCGAGGAAATCGCAGTAGAGTCTGATGACGGCAGTGT
Source organism: Tuber umbilicatum (assembly GCA_003313605.1). NCBI lineage: Eukaryota > Fungi > Ascomycota > Pezizomycetes > Pezizales > Tuberaceae > Tuber > Tuber umbilicatum. The sequence goes on along the minus strand of QLOI01004024.1, from coordinate 8,559 downwards.
CTTTTCCCCCAGCCTGATCACACAGGCTATCAACCACCAGGGAGCTATTATTTATTGACGGTCAGTGAAACCAGAATTACCTTCCTCTAGAAAGGGTCCCTTCCTACGTTAGAAAAGTTTTCCCGGCTCCTAGATTCCCGTAACTGAATAACACTTGCTCACCCCGACCCTCTTCCATATCGCACCATTTTCCGAACTCGTTGGTTTCCAGTACCCAGTTTCCCACGCCCTTGAGTCGCTCGGTTCGCACATGTTGGTGCCGTTGTTGTGGTTCCAGTGGTGATTGCCATTCTAGAATCCTACGTCTCTTGGCGTCTGTTTCTGTGTTCAAGTTGACAATGTTGTTGAATGAGTGGTTTGTGTTGAACGAGCTGTTATTACCGGTGAGCAGCTGGTGTGTGGGCGACATCTGAACTATGATCTATTTTCTGAGTTCCTCTTTTCGTGTGGGGAGCGATCGTGTGCAATGACAATCTTACACTAGAGCTCGGGGGAATCCTCAAGAGGGACGTGGAAAATCAGGGGGCAGTGAATTGTAAGCCCCTCGGGGCGCACAAGTATTATACCGTATGCGCTGGTTCAATCATTATTCGAGTATGATACAGGTCATGCAAAGGAAACTCTTGGAAGCCTGTTCATCTAAGGGTATTGCTTGACGATCAGCCTTAGACCTCAAAGCGAAAAAAAAAAACCCCCTAACTTGCATAAAATTGTTGAGCCAAAAGGACAGCTTGTTGTCCGGTTGCACCCAGCACTTGCGAATTCGAATCCAGTACCGGTGTGAGGAGATGATTGATTTGGAAGCTCTTTTCGTGTACTGTACTGGAGTAATATCTGGTGGTATATTGTGAGGTCATGGTAGCCTACCGGGGAGGCGATAGTGCTTGGCCGAAACACCATCCGACAAAGGAGAGCCCGAGCGCGGCAGATATCAGTAGATATAACGGTCGCGTGGGTCTGAGAAGAAAAAATTGGTTAGTGATTCCCGCCGAATTTTTCTTATCAGACCCACGTGACTGTTATATCTACCGTAACAGCCACGCTCGTAGAAGGAAAACCCCACACCGGTACTGCAGAGTCCAGTATCTTGTACGACCTTGGCAACAACATTCGCTTACCCCCCTTTTCTCACTTCGCAAAACCACAGCTTTGTTGCTCTTCAAAAAATGTGAAAATTTGCTACTATTTTCAGAAACATCTAGATATTATCACCCATAAGTGTTAAGCTGTGTTTACAAATGCCCATGACACAATACCAAAAATAGTAGGAACGCTCAAAAGGTACTTCTATAAGTTATGAAACAGCTGATCGTTGACTTCACATGGGCTGGAAGCTTGTATGGCCGAGAATGGTATCCTGGGGCCCTTTTTCGTCATACTCTTACCCTTCACTAGGGGGTAAATTGGTACCCTTATAAACATACAGTCACTAGACAAAAGTCTTGGTAAAGCTGAGTCGTCACTGATTCAGTAATGTTGTGAATAGATACAAATTAAAAAATGACACTCTCCCCACATACGAGCGCGACCGATAGATATATTCGTTCCGTGGGTCTGATAAGGGATTTTTGGCGAGGCTTTCTCACCGAATCTTTGTTACCACACCCACGTGACGAATATCTAGTCAACGACTATATGAAAGTAGTGCTAGTGCTCAAACCCCATTCAATGCCAAAAGAAATAAGCTCCACCTCATATCACGAGAGAAAGTGGGAACCAACAGAGGGCAAAAATATGTCTATTTTTTACATCCCGGAAATATTATCGGCCGCTACTCATATTATTGGTGCGTCAACCGTACATGTATGTATGTAACCCCCCTCACGCTAGCTGGTGACAGAGGTTGCCTTGGAAATGGCTCCCGGCTGCAAGTGAGCTAATCTTCACCACCCAGTCTAGACGATGTGGGGGAAATTCTATTACCCAATGCATTCTAACGCCGCTGCAACGACCGATGCTAAGCGATGTATATAAGACATTAGAAGGAGAATGGGTTGCTCTTGCTCGATCACTATTTTGAATTAGTTTTTAACCTATCATGTTTAATTTTTTTCATCTCATGGATCCTCAATTGCTTCGCAAAGAGAGAGTTGGATCCTATTTCGGAATCGGTAGTGCACGGACAGTGTGTTACATGGCGCCACCACCAAGAATTTTGTCTAGTGACTGTAAATAAAAAATCTCCAATGTTCCGCTTTCTTATCGTACATCTCTTGTGATCATAGCATTCATACTCCATCTCTCATCTTCCCTCCCCTTGCCTCCCCCAATCCGTGCTTGTCACATCTCTTGGATCCCCGACCCACCCTTGTCTTTCCCACTTTTGTCCTCACAACCTTTCTCAACCCCGATCATTCCATCTTAACCCTTCTCATGAACACACACCTCAACCTTCCGTTCCACCCTGTGTACGATACCTTCTAGGCATTTGCCCACCTTTCTTGGTCCAGGGTCATGCGCACGAGTGAGCGCCGGTGATTCACAATACTTCCACACAAAAAGGTAATTGCAGCCGGATTCAGTCTAGACCCTAAACTCTCAGCCATCATTGTGGACTGGGGGTTTATGATAGTTGCCTACATTATGGTATTGATTTCATTAGTTCCATATTGCCTTCGGATGAGTTATAACTTCGTAAAATTAGTCATTTTGGGTGTAATATAGTGTTGTGCACGAGCCGAGCGGGCTCGAGCCCAGTGGACTCGAGTCTCTCGCTATATACAATTGTTGGTTGTTTTGAATGATAACGGCAGTGTATATTGGACGTTGTTTTTAATGTCCGGAATCTTGGCGCTAGTTTGTATGGGTCTTGGCACTAAGCTGTATAGATAATAATAAAATCGTCCATAAGAGGTATCGTGGCCACTCTAAACCCGAGCCTCTTAGCTGCTGGAGCCAGCTCGTGAACAACACTAGTGTAAAATGAGGGGGTTCAGACAATTTTGTCGCCGGGGTAGTGCTTGTGTCTGAGGCAGAAATGTAGCTACACAATCCCAACGTGCACAATAAGAGGCGACTTGATTCAATTAACGTCTGCGAGCCTCAAAGACACCTGATAATCAGGAAGACGCTTTCAAATGTTTTACTCTAAAGGGTTAACACTTCCGCAAGCTTAAAACCCATAGCTTGCCCGAGTTTACTGCTTTATCCGTTTCCCCGCATTGAGTCCACCATCACTTGGATTCGAGGAAGCTTTACTCTCACAACTCCGCTAGTTTTCGGATGAATGATTGTCCAATAATATCTCACCACCACTCTCCACAATCCTATCCATTGCTGCTCTGGTTTCGCTTTTTCGCGTATAAGCTCCAATTTTCCTACTCGAAGACTATATCACAATCGATATTCTTGGAAATAAAGATGTGGAGGTAACGATCAGTAAGGGGGGTTTTACGCAGCAGAGTGGCACAGCACAAGTGAATGTGCTGAGGTTGTGTCAAGCGGGGTGTAAAAAAAGAGGAAAGACTTGGTGACCTGGAGAGATGAAAAGAAGGTAAATGTGAGTGAGAAAGAACTAAAGGAAGGTGGCGGGTAGGGTAAAGGAAGGAAAGCAAACAGGGGAAAAGATTTCAAGACTTGTGCGGCCTCCACAAATGCATACACGTACTGTACAGGCGCGCCTCAAGATTGCGGGCATTTTACGTAACAAGTGTGGCGATTTCCAACGAGATTTTGGGGAACAGGAGTTTTTTGGGCTTCCTAAGATTTACATTAGGGCGTTGTGTCTTTCAATCTCTTGCTATAAATTTTCATCACAGATTACTATAAGTATTATAGAAAGGTCTGTCAGCGGCAAAAGTGATGATTATTTTTCTTCTTGGCTGGTTGGTCAACGCGGGCACGCTGTATTACGTTGCAGTATTTCTTTCCACTCTTGCTGGGAGTAAGTAGAAGCTAGTACAAGCGGATAATATGGTTCCACAGTCTCCCTTCGCCAGGGAACTGGTCGAATCTACTAGGATGGTAGGGCATGGAGTGGGAAAGAACCGGGAAGCTATTCGGGGGGAACTACAATTGAATAACTAGTATGAGTATCTGCAGCATACTGACTACAAACAAAGTACTAGTAATATCATATGAGTTTCAAAATTTCACCTGTCATAACATGGAGGGGTTTAACTGTACTTCATGATTCAGAAACCCTTTTATAAACCCCGGGCCTCATCTTCTCTTGAATAGCCCCGAAGCGGCGAAAATCGTGTTCTTGGCACACTCCCCCTGGTTGCCTATAAATACCGCCACCCCCCCACCAAATCCCCTCCTTTCCTCTCCATGGAATTTGCATCACTGTTGCGGAGGAGCTCTTGGGCTGTGACGACAACCAGAGTTCCTGCCCGCCGGGAGCGTCCCGGCTCCCACGAGCAGTATTTACCGTTGCTCAGGAGAGCACGGTAACACGCCTCAACCAGAGGGTGCCTGATATGAAGGATACTTTAGACCATGCCTGTGATATGGATTTGGCTATCATCCGTGTTGGCTAAGGGCCTGTTTAGCAAAAGAACGGCTGTTCCGATTCGCGACCGTCCCTCCCTCCTCCACCAATTTTGGATTGGGAGGTAAGCGGGGCGACGGGATAGACCGGCTACACGCAAACAGGCTCTAACCAGCGGATGGCTCGTGGGACCCCAGCGTGGTTGACACCTTGACGTGGTGCTGGGGCTTTAAAACTAAGATCAACTGTTGTAGACTTGTAGAGGCATATTTTTTCTTATCTTAAGGTGCCTGATGTGGAGGATGGTTGGGTGAGAAACCAAAGTTATTGGAGTTTTCTCTAATGACAGTGTTGGAAGTCGTAACTCGGGCGGTAGCTGTAAAGTACTATATTATACAGTCACACCATTAGTCGCGCCAGGACAAAAAGCACTTTAAATCTTAACGCGGATGTAGTAGGAAAAGAAAAGCAAGCCTAGGCCTTTGGGTGAGCAATTAACCCCCGCTATTGTGGATAAAATTATCATGGGTCCACTTGGCTTGATTGATGTATCATCGCCCTGAACACAATCCTAACATTCTCCGAGATCCTCATCGTTAAATTCTTTGTCTAGCTATCTCCTATTCTCTACAAGTTACGTATCTAAACGCTTCTTGTTATAAGGAAGCTTGGCTTGAGACTAGTTTCCGCGAGATGGGCTCCTATAGCAAAATACAGCATCACTCTGCTTCAGATTTGATAGCGCAAGATACCGCTCTTCGGGGATCTACCTTTCCAATTTAAAGCACAGTGTTACAGTGTTCGCAACGGGGCAGTCCGTCCGTCCTGGGCCAGGACAAGGACGGACGACTTTGTGTCGTCCTGTCCCGTCTTTTCCTGCATTTGCCCGACAATTGGGAGCAAAGGACGGTTACCCCTGCCGTCCCCCACATAAATGTCTCACCCTCCCGGGTCTAATTTCCTTTCAGAGGATTAACTAAAGACAAATAGTAATAATAGATATCAATTTGAATCGTGTTTGGCTACTATAGTATGATCATGAACAATGACTAGCTAGTATCTTGGACAAAAAAGAAAGTGAAGAAGCCATCAATGAAAATGAAATAAAATATTTTTTTTAAAATGACTAAGGAAGAACAAAGGCCTAATGAGTGTAGGTCTAACGCCTTAAGTGTGCTCTCCATGCGATTCACATCTGAGTTCACCCCACCATAAAAAATTCCGGAACCCAGCCAGGATTTGAGGCATTCGGATGCCTCTATAATATCGTCTCCTAATTGATTTCTCCTATCCGTTAGTAGTAGTTTTGAACTGTGAGAATAATTAGCAAGGTTTAAAGACAATAGTCAAAGTTTAGGAAGATCAAGTAGAAGAGAAGAGTTTAAGTCAGTTTACATACCTAGTACTAAAAAAGCCTCTCGGGATCGGCTGACATCGCAGGAATAGTAAAGATGTCAATCGCCATTTGGGCTTAAACCCTTTTGCCGAAGATCCTCGGGGTGGTCAATCCAATACTGCAGCGGGCCGCTAGGAAGATCGCCTTCGGTTTCATGCTCAAGATATCGCTGAAGCTCATTACGGTCATCTCCAATAAGCCTTCCTCTTTTCTTCCAATCCAGTAAATCTCCAAGATGCGGTAACACTTGTAAAAGAGAAGAATCATTTGAAGCTGGGGGTCGAGCAGAAGTAGCCCTTGAGGAAGCGACAGGTAACAGGATAGTTTGATTGGTATGAGAAGAAATAGATTTGTACTCTGATATTCAAACTGCTTTAACGGTAGATTTCGCGTTCTCAATTCAATCTGGTCTTGCTTCCCACTCGTTCTCGAAGTATTTATACTTCATTTCCGGATTACTAGTAAGGGTTACCGCAAGGAAGTGCGCCGGTACAAGATCTGTCAATGTTTAATATCTAAAGAGTGTGAGCTATCAAGAGTTACAAAGTTAACAGTAGGGATATATGGGAAACAAGCATGTCATACTTATTGAGTAGATTCCATGCAAGGTTAACAGAAGTTCGAATGTGTTGTGTTTCATGCTCTCGAGATTCTTCAAGCTGGTGTAGAAGTTCGTCCATGGCTGGAAATATGTCATGAAGTTGCCCGAAGTGAACTTTGCTCTGCAAAATCAACTGCCATTTCCGGAATGGAGGCAGAATATGCATAATTTCATACAGGATATTCCAGTCGCTAGGAGTTAGCTCGTCAAGCTGGAGAGAGGCAGGTGAACTGGCATTATCTTGATCTTCATTATGGTGAAGGAACGTGTGATATGAATTCCTCCAGTGGGTCCCGAAGTTCGAAGGCACAAATTAGAGAATCATAGTCGCTCCCCCATCATGTAGTATTCCCACGAATAAGAGCTACCGCTTTCACATTAGGACCTAGAGACTTTTTTACTTCAGCTTGAAATCGTTCTCTTCTTTATAGCGATCGCGATATCAAGGTAATAATATTGTGAAGTTTTCCCAAAGGCCCTTTCCGTCCCCAGGCCTCCAATTCCTCAGTTTCCTGTTGGAGGTCATGATATGTAGATATCTGTGCCTCAAAAACCTCCGCATCAGATCCCCATCGGAAGGCCTTAAGTACAAGGTTTATGATGTGACCGAAGCAACGCAGGAGGCCTTGTATGGGATCAAATGGGATACCAAGTTCCTTTAAGTGCTAGGCGATATGTTGCATTGCTTTATTGTTATTTCTCGTGTTATTAAGTGTAAAGTATCCAATCTTATTAATTATACTATACGTTTCCACAATTTCAAGAAAACAAGAAGCCAAATTTTCCCACGTATGCCGCCCAGAAAATCGCTGCATCCTGATTACTGTACTCTGAAGTTTGTAGTCGGAGTCCAACCAGTGTGCGACAACTTCGAGAAAGGCATGGTAGTTCGGCGACGTCCACATATTGAAGGTAAAGTGGACCTTACCTCTGCTTTGTCAAAACAAGCGTGTCAGACTCTGTTGCGAACGATGGAATTGCTCTAGAATCCAACTCTTAATAGTATTGGCAGAGCTTGGAAGTGCGCGTGGCATCTCGGTATCGGTGGCCTTCTGCAGGGATAATCCATTTAAGTTAAATCTATTAAAGATTCTACTATTGAAAAAAGTAAGAGACTTACACAAGCAACAATATATCTTAAAAGTACTCGGAAAGAACTTTTTTCTACTTGGCTTAAGCTGATATGGTTCTCGATTATCCATCGTAGCAGGAGATCCCAGAAGAGGTCTGTATTGAAAGTTACCTGTGGGCAGGTTTTTCCAAAGGCGGTTTCGATCAACACTTGACCATGCTCTAGTGGAATTGAACCATCCTTTCCAATTTTATGTATCTCATGCAAGTGCTCAATCATATTCTTAGTGGATGAATCGGCAAAAGTTACTCTTAATCCTTTGGATGGGCCTAGATACTATGTCAACACCGAGTGATAATTTATCATGATGCTAAGATCAAGCAAGAGTAACTTACAACAAGTACATCGCCAGCGTGTTTTTCCCTCTATTGTAGTATACTCAGATCCATTTTCAGGGAAATAGACCCAACTTTTGCGAATTCGTCTTCCCCATTCATAAATTCTTCTTTCTGATCCCGCTCCATACCCATCCTTGCCTGGATTACTTCCGATAGTGGGGGTTAAAAGTCCACTTGGAGCACTACTTAATGCACTGCCTGGACTACTTCCCCAACTCCCTTCAACTGGATGTACAGAAATTGTTGTAAGACCAGCACTATTTGTAACTCCTGAAACTGTGTCAATATCAAAATCCCAGATCGTATCTTGTGATCTAGTAGCTTCATTCTTGAGTGACATAGAGGTAGCAACGGAAATTCAATACTGAAGTGAGCTGGGCAAGAATGTGAAGAGGCAATGAAAGTTAAAGTGTTAAATATTGCGCTATCTGGTCTATTCTCCCCTCGTACTTCTCCCTTACAGCAAATTCTTTCTGCTATTTATCTTCTCCTGCCTGTCTCTACCACACTACACTATCACTTGGTGATCTTAGAACTACTCTCAGAGGGTGTAGGAACATGGCGTGGATAGGATGGATTTGATAGTACCTGGCTGTCACCCGCCGTCACCCACCATCACCCACTGTCCCTTGCTGTCCCCTGTAGTCCCCAGCCGTCCCC